>CAUYLG010026049.1:0-34049 GCA_963573385.1 Cacajao melanocephalus | reverse complement strand
GGCCGAGGCGGGTGGATCACGAGGTCAAGAGATCGAGACCATCCTGGTCAACATGGTGAAACCCCGTCTCTACTAAAAATACAAAAATTAGCTGGGCATGGTGGTGCACGCCTGTAGTCCCAGCTACTCGGGAGGCTGAGGCAGGGGAACTGCTTGAACCCAGGAGGCGGAGGTTGCGGTGAGCTGAGATTGCGCCATTGCACTCCAGCCTGGGTAACAAGATCAAAACTCCGTCTAAAAAAAAAAAAAAAAAGAGTCTATTCTCTATATAAGGTACTCAAGGTTGGGGTTTGGTTTTCCGATTCTGACATTCCTCTCTTCTACCCCTGGGATTTCTTATCAAAGGAACTGTACTCATAAGGAATGAAACCAAATGGGAAATAAGGTAGAATTGGGTAGTACTGCAGAAATACAGAGGAAGACCCAGTAACTAGGGTGACCATATGCCCTGGTGTCACTGGAATGTGCCCAGCTTGTGCCTGTTTCTCAGCATCCATGTTAATAACTGGCTCTTCACTCTCAAGATGCATCATGAGTTACATGGTGACCCTACTGAGAATCCCAGTGCAGAGTTCTGGTACGAGCTGGTTTGGAGCAGGCAGTTCAGATTAGGAAGCCTAAAAGAACCCTTGATTCTCACATACCAACCAGACTTCCCATGAATCTCAGGTACCTGAATGTGAAGCCTCCAACCTTATGTGGAGAAAGTAGACTAGAATGGCAGGTCTTGCCAGTTTGCGTGCACTACATGGAACAGAAAGTGAAACAGAAAAGGATGGCTGAGCCCAGAGAAGATAGGTTTTGCTTATTTATACTTACCACATGTGGATGGGAAGGGCAAGGGGAAATTCTCTAATGTGCCCCTACCTCTGACACTCAGTGACCCTACTCACTGGTAAACTGCTGCCCAATCCATTTCTCGGGATCTGACCACTCATGTTACCAATTCCTCCTGTGGGAGGAGGTCGGTGTCGGGGCAGCCAACAGGCTATAATAGTATATAACTTATACTATCAGGCTGGGCTTGGTGGCTCACGCTTATAATCCCAGCACTTTGGGAGGTCGAGGTGGGCAGAACACCTGAGGTCAGGAGTTTGAGGCCAGCCTGACCAACATGAAAAAACCCCATAGGCTGAGGTGGGAGGATGGCTTAAGCCCAGGAGTTCAAGGCTACAGTGAGCAACGATCACATCACTGCACTCCAGCCTGGATGACAGTGAGACTCCATCTCTAAAACAAAATAAAGGGAGAAGGGATTATTATAAGGACTGTGGAATTGCACAGCTCTTGCTAAACACCATTCATGCTTTAAAGAGACAAAATAACAGGCCAAGGACAAGTCATCATCAGTTCAAACTGTGAAAGTCCGAGGGCTTCCTTGGCAGTAGTTAAAGGCATAGTGGCCCATCTCTTATAGCCAAAGGGCAGACCATGCTGAAGAGCAGCCTTAGGACCCAACTGTAAGAGTAGCAGAACTTCAAAGCATTGATTTCTCAGCCGCATCAAAACCAGAGACGTTAACCAGGCCCAGCCCAAGTGCCATCACCCTATAGTGGGAAAGCTGTCTCACGAAGGAGACTGACCATGGACATCAAATGACCATGTCACCAGAACTGTCCATCATGAGCTGGGTAATGGCAGACCCACCAATTGATAAAGTTGGCAGGCCCAGCAGCAATTCTTCAAAAGATGGAAGCCGTGGACTCAGGATCAGATGTACATAGGGCAGAGCGTGTGAGTGGGCCAGGCGATGAAGTGGCAGCCCCACGGGGCACCATCACTGTTGCACCAACATCTCTCCCTCTGCTCACCCCTTTGGCCCCGCAAGATGTTCCTATGACTTGCTGGCACAGGATGGGGAAAGTCAGAGCTTGGTTCACGGGTAAGTTGGCTCGATATGTGGGTACCAGTTGAAATGGATTGCTGCTGTACCACAGCCCCATATGGGTGACCCTGAAAGGCAGCTTTCAAGGAAATCTTCCTGATGGGCTGGGCTTTGGGTAAAGCACACTGGCCCTCCACTTTGTGTGGAAAGAGAGTGGCCTGAGATAAGAATATACACAGATGCATGAGCAGTGAGGAATGGCTGAGCTGGTTGATGAGGGGCCTAAACCAAGATTGGGAGATCAGGGACAAGAAGATCCGGAGAAAAGGCAGACAGTGGACCTATGAGAGTACGCACAAATTATGAAGATCTCTGTGTTGCATGTTAATGTCCATCAGAGAATATCTACTGCAGAATAACCGCTAAAGGCCCAGGTACAGTGGCTCACACCCGTAATCCCAGCAATTTGGGAGGCCGAGGCAGGCAGATCACCTGAGGTCAGGAGTTCGAGACCAGGCTGGCCAACATGGTGAAACCCCGTCTCTACGAAAAATACAAAAATTAATCGGGCGTGGTAGTGGGCATCTGTAATCCCAGCTACTCAGGAGGCTGAGGCAGGAGAATCACTTGAACCCAGGAGGCGGATGTTGCAGTGAGCCTAGATGATGTCACTGCACTCCAGCCTGAGCGACAGAGCCAGACTATGTCTCAAAAAAAAAGAATAGGCACTAAATAACAGTGAACAGGATGACTCCACCAGTAGACATCAGTCTTTGTCCCCAACCACTCATAGCTGGCTCATAAATAGAGTAGCCAGCATGGCAGAGATGGAGTCTATGCAGAAGCCAGTAGCATGGCTCACCTCTCACCAAGGCTCCTCTAGCTTTTGTCGCTGCTGAGTATCCTACCTGCTAGCAATGGAGATTAACTCTGAGGCTCCGGCATGGTATTATCCCTTGAGGAGACCAAACAGCTGCTTGGTGGGAAGTTAATTACCCAAGAAGGACAGCAGTTCATCTTGTACAGGATTGATGCATATTCCAAGAATGTGTCTTCCTTGCTTGCCTAAAAGGCCTCAGCAAGCAGCGCAGTCACAAACCGCCCTTGAAAGTGTTGACTGCAGGAAGCCCAGAAAGGAAGCACCATGGTGATTTAAGGGACTGCTCTTGGGGTTGTAGGAGAGAAAAAATAAAAGGAAGCCAAGATCTGAGATCCCAGAAGATCTTAATATGAAGCACACACACACACACACAAAAATACAGCCACACTCCACGTGTCGTGATTTCCTAAGATCTTGCTTGAGTTTGAGGAATGAAACAGAAAGGCCACTTCACAGGGTGGGGGAGCCTTCCATGGCCCACTCCTCCGTTGCTTGGCGTCACCTCTCTTTCGGCTCCCCGCCCCGCTCCAGTGCTCCCCTCTAGAACAGCCCATGGGCTTGTCTCCTTCCCATATCAGGCCGAGTATCACATCTACCTAGCGAAGGTGCTTTTTTTTCTCCCATGCTAGTGACTGGGAAAGTAAGAATATGTCCACATTTTTTGTTTTTGAGATGGAGTTTCACTCCTGTTGCCCAGGCTGGAGTGCAATGGTGTGATCTCGGCTCACCCCAACCTCTGCCTCCCGGATTCAAGCGATTCTCCTGCTTCAGCCTCCCGAGTAGCTGGGATTACAGGCATGCGCCACCACACCCGGCTAATTTTGTATTTTTAGTATACAAAGTATACAAAGTTTATTTTTAGTATACAAGGTTTTCCATGTTGGTCAGGCTGGTCTCAAACTACCGACCTCAGGTGATCTCTCCGCCTTGGCCTCCCAAAGTGCTGGGATTACAGGCATGAGCCACTGCACCTGGCCTGTGTCCACATTTTTAAGACAAGAGTTGCTGATTGCACTTATTTGAGAGGGAAGAAGGATTAGAAGCACCTGAAAAGTGGAGTTTGCAGCTCAGGTCATTATTCCAGCTGCAATCTCTCATTTTGAAATGGCCTCATTCACCCAGGTACCAAGAAACCAGGTGAGCCTCAGCAAAGGGACAGGAAGGGGCTCACTCTTCTCCCACAGACCCAGACAGGCCCCTCCATGCTTCCATTTATTCCCTTCCCCTATAGGACAAGGACAACATTTAGGAGACCCAGTGGGCATCGGGCATTAGCTAATGTGATCTTCACCAGTCAGAGATGTAATACTTGGCAGTAATCACAGACTCAGAGTCCCACTCACTGCAGTTCAGTGAATTTCCATTTACTTTTTCAGCAAGGACAGGAAATTGTCTGCCCTACAAGGGTGGGCAGCATTTGGAAGCAAGCCCACACTGTGAAGTTAGGGGCCTTGAAGTCCACCATGTTCTGAAATGGTAACTTTTAAAGAGTGCTCATGTGTCTATGATTTCGTTTCCAAAAATGCACCTAGCAGGGCCCCAAATGGCTCCTTATCACCCCCAGAGAATACAGTCCCAAGATCCTCACCTTCGTCTTCCTGGAAGGCAGAGGAGAGCTGAAAGCAGTGAGAACAACACACTACCTGGTCCCTGGTCCCTGGTCCCTGGAGCACTCACATCTGCATCTCCGCAGACAACTCCACGGGAGACAGAATTCTCCCTACATTACTTGGGAAGACTGGATGCCTCCAAGGTGGCCAGTGACTTGCCCACAGTCTTCCAGCTGCTATGGGCCAGAATTTGTCCTGTCCCTAATGCCCCCTGGGGGCAACTGGGCCAAGGCTTTGTTTTGCAGGCAGTGTCCTCCGGCCACCTTTGGCTTGGGCGTAAAAACCTGTTGGTAGTGTCGTCACCCTTGTGCCTCATATTTTGAAGCCTAGTGTTTGAGGCGCTCTCTCTCTCTCTCTCTGTCTCTCTCTCTCATAGGTGAATCCTATTTGGGGCCCTCCAGAAGATGGACTGAGCCTTCTCAGAACTGAGCCTCTGCTTTCCGGCCCTAGCTCCTTAGAGCTGGAGCTCTGTTTGGAAGGGAAGCTACGAGTCCATAGAGCTCGCTCGTTTTGGTGCGTCCTTAATGAAAGGCAGAAATGTGACACAAACACCCAGAGGGTTAACCCATCTGGAGGTGGCTCTGAGCCAGTGCTTAGGGCTGGCTGCATAAAGACTTCCTGGGACGGGACTTCTGTCCCCACCAGGCTTCTATCAGAATGTGCAGCCATCACGGGGCTGGAGGAAAAGGAGGTAACACCAGCACACAGGAGGGAAGACACTGGGATTCAGAGCTCCACTGCCCTCCATCCCAACCCCCAGCACCCATTCTACAGGTGAAGTGGCTCAAGTGACCTGCCCATGTCACCTTGCTGAAGCTGAAGAGCAGCTGCTTGAAGATGCTGGGAAATAAAAAAGAAGGAAGCCTGATTCTTTCCACCTTAGGCAGATGTCCTCAAAGGCAGATCGAAAACTAAGAACTTGTTGGCCTGAATGTCTGGGACAGCAGATATCCTGATGGCCCAAATCCAGCCCCTAGTGGAGGGCCTGCACTTCACAGGTCCTTAGTACATGGTTGGTGGTGGAACGTTAGAATGAAAGAGGCCTTGAACTTTCGTGGCTGGAACTCTTGTTCTCCCAGGCTTCATCCTGAGCTCCATGGTTGTCTTTTTCTTTTCAGATTCCCCAGCTCCCCTGGGAGCAGCCCTCACTCTAAGAGAGACTGAGGAGTGCATGAGTCAGCACATTCCTTCTCTGCCTCACCTCGCCTGCCTGCCTGGGATCAGAATCAGCCAACACCCATTCCAAACACATTGGTTACACGGTCCCGCCTCCACCCTGCTCTGCCTGCCAGAGTGGCACCTGGTTTGCCACACCCTCGCTGCAGCCTTAACCCTCCCACGGAAGCACAGAAGCAGATCCACCTCCACTGAAAGCACCTCCAACTCTCAGGAGTCAGGTAAGTGAGGACTGGCTTTTACAGTGCATACTTCCGAAAGGACTGGAGGCTGCTGTTTACAATAAGAAACAAAGAAGTAATCCACTAGCAAGGCCTGGAATGGAAGGACAGTAACAGTGTAAGGAAGTCCATGTGCCTTTGATTGGCAGCAGGCAAGAATTTCTTGTGTCAGGAATCCTGATTTAAACCAGGCTGGGTGGGTTAAGCCTGTAATCCCAGCACTTTGGGAGGCCCAGGCAGGAGGATAGCTTGAGGCAAAGAGTTGGAGACCAGCCTGGTCAACGTAGCAAGACCTTGTCTCTACAAAAACTAAAACATTGAGCCAGGCATGTTGGTGTGTGCCTGTAGTCCCAGCTACCTGGAATGCTGAGATGGGAAGATCTCTTGAGCCCAGGAGTTCGAGGTTGCAGGGGGCTATGATCATGCCACTGCACTCCAGCTTGGGTGACATAGCAAGACCCCTTTTCAACAAAAAAAAAAAAAAAAGAAAGAAAAGAAATCCTGACTTAGAAAGAATACTACAATTTACACAAAAATCTTGCTCTGAGCCCCCTAGGAGGCAAGGGGGAAATGATTTATTATGCTATCTTTATCAGATGTTAAAAAGGATTCCATGTCTTCTCAGGCTCCAAAACTCTTAGCAATTTTTTTCTAACATAGAGAAAGGCTTCAAAAAAAAAAAAGAAAAAAGAAAAAAGAAAATTGTGAGGCTGGGCGCAGTAGCTCATGTCTGTAATCCCAACACTTTGGGAGGCCAAGGTGGGTGGATCACCTGAGGTCAGGAGTTCGAGACCAGCCTGGCCAGCATGGCGAAACCCTGTCTCTACTTAAAAAATACAAAAATTAGCCATCATGGTGGCACGTGCCTGTAATCCCAGCTACTAGGGAGGCTGAGGCAGGAGAATCACTTGAACCCAGGAAGTGGAGTTTGCAGTGAGCTGGAGCGCCACTGCACTCCAGCCTGGGTGACAGAATAAGACTCTGTCAAACAAACAAACAAAAATGTGGAGGGAAGAAAGGAAAGCAAACGTACTCCTAGCCTTGACACCTTCACTACTAAACACTAATAATCATCAGCTGGGGAGAGCATCAAATAAGCAAGGGCAGTGGCATCCATGGAAAGTTTTATAATATACACAGAGTTATTTTCCCTGTGATGGCTTCAAAATCACCTGTGGAGCCTGCAAAAGTGCAAATTGCTGATCCCATCCCCAGATCCATAGAAATGGAATCTCTCAGGGGAGGGACCCTGGAAGCTGCATTTTCCTTGGTATTCCCCATGGAATTCTTGGATATCCTAAAATGGGAGAACTGTAAGACCAGGTGCAGTGGCTCATGCCTGTAATCCCAGCACTTTGGGAGGCCGAGGCAGGCGGATCATGAGGTCAGGAGTTCAAGACCAGACTGGCCAACATGGTGAAACCCTGTCTCTACTAAACAATACAAAAATTAGCTGGGCATGGTGGCTCGTGTCTGTAATCCCAGCTACTTGGGAGGCTGAAGTAGGAGAACTATTAGAACCGGGACCCAGGAGGCGGAGGTTGCAGTGAACCAATATTGCACCACTGCACTCCAGCCTGGGCTACAGAGTGAGATGACATCTCAAAAAAAAAAAAGAGAGAGAACTCTTTCAGAACTTCCTTATGCTTGGAAGGGAAGTTGCATTCCAACTTTGACCCTGGGAGACTAGCTCCCCTTTCCCTCACTACTGTGACTTTGAGCAGCCAAAGAGGACCCCATTCCCAGAACCACGCCAGCTCTTATGAAGTTAGATGTTTGTAAGTCAAGCCCGCCCACATTGCAAACCTCCTCCCTGCCCCACCCCACCCTGCTCCACCGTCCCCACTGTGTTAGCCCCAGTCCTCTGAGAAATAGAGATTAAGAAAAGATTAAACATGCAAAGACTTTGTTGGAGAAAATGCATATGTGACAGAAAGTAAGAAGACGTAGACCAGGCTGCACTGTGAGTCTGGTCCCAAGGAGGTCACCAAATTTGTCAAATAGCCAGGATAATCAAGAAATTTCAGATAAATGACAAATAATATTTTTAGTATAAGAATATCCCATGCAATATTTGAGCCATACTTACACTAACAATTGTTTGTTTATCTAGTATTCAGATTTTCCTGGGTGTCCTGTGTTGTATCTGGCAACGCTAACTCCCAGTGAAGGAGAAAGGCAGGCTGAGTGGGAGCACCCTGGACTGCTGTGCCAGGGAAGTTCAGTAGAACTATCGGGGAATCCTTGAGCCAAAGGTAGGGGAGGAATCCCCCAGCTTCCGGGCTTGGGCCCCTTTAGTATTCCTGCTGCACTCCATCTTGATGTCAGCACAAACCTGGGGGTGGATTCAAGAGCCAGAGGCGGGGTCCTGGGCCAGCTGTGCTGCCTGTAGCTGGAGGCCTGAGAGGCAAACCCTCATGCCACCACACCCCAATGCAAAACCCAGAGTGGCAAAAGGCTCAGCAGAGGCTGCCAGTGGTCACCTCTGTTCCAGCCCCAGCTTGACCTCCTTGAAACAAGGTCAGGAAAAACCACCTGTGCCCCAGTTTTCCCAGCTGGCTCATTGATACCCTGGAGAGATAGATGTGGTGATAAGGCTAAGTACTTCTTGATCCTCAGATCAAAGGTTCTGTATGCTGAGTGCTGAATGAGTCTTTCATGGGGACTGGATCTTCTGGCCAGAGACACTCTGCCTCACCCCTACAGAGACACCTCTATCAATGCTTGGTGGATGTGGCCAATTGAACCCCTTTCCCACAAATGCCAACTCCTGAGATGCCACGTACCATAGGTCTCAGAACATCTCTCATCCATCTCTGGAAATGGAACTGAGATGCCTGGAGAAGCTGAGAGGAGATTTGGAGGGCAGAACTGGCCAGGAGTTCAGGCCTGGGCAAGATGTATACAGCAAGAGAGTGGGGGAGAGTCCTCTTGGGTGGCAGAATGGCACAGGGGTCCTTAATCAGCAGCACTCCTGAGCCAACCTGCAAGCTGGGGAGCAGCTGTATAGACTGTGGGGTTTTAAAACAAGCCCATAAGTTCTTTGAAACATCTCCCATTATACAGTGGGGCTGCTTACCCTTGCCTTAAGTGTGGGTGTCCTTAGTGACTTGCTTCCTACCAATAAAATGTGCAGAAGATGTGGTGTGTGCTGTTCAAGACTTGGACATACCAGGCACTTTGGCTTCCTACTTGCTTTCTCTCTTGGGCTTCTTGCTCTGGGGGAAGCCAGCTGCCAAATCACGGGTATAATCAAGCAGCCCTAGGAATGGCCCAGTGTCAAGGAACCGGAACCTCCAGTCATGAGGGGTGTGAGTGAGCCTGCTTGGTATTGGATCCTCCAGCCCCGGTTGAGCCTTCAGATGACTGTATCCCTGGCTGATAGCTTGACTACAACTTCACAAGAGACCGTGAGCCAGAACCACTCAGCTAAGCTGCCCCTGAATTCCTGACCCACTGAAACTATGAGATGGTAAATGTTTGTTGTTGAATGCCACTACAATTTGGAGTAATTTGTTATGCAACCATAGATAACAAATACAAACATTGCAGTTACACATTCAAATCCCAGCTCCACTCACCTGCTCATGCCCTTGGGCAAGGCACCTAACCCGTCTGAGCATCAGTTTCCTCTGGCTGCCCCCCAACAGCAGCCAGAAGCCACTGTCTGATCCTCACATCCTGGAGAAAGCTCCAACCTAGCCTCAAATCCAGCCAACTAGGGTGCACTGAGGGCAGGGCCCTCCCAAGGCCAGCCAGTTACCCTGGGGAGAGAAACTAGGTCATGTTTTCTTCCAAACATCTTCTGTCTTACACTTGATGATGGCTTTCAAACTTAAACTTCAAGATGTTGTCAACTTTACTCTCTGGCAAGGTAATGGGTCCTGGTTCCAGCCACCTGTGCTTGGGGAAGGGCCTTAGAATACAAGTACGGAAATTCAAGTTCACGTAGATCTTTTCCAACCCCTTTCACAGCTGTGTGATCCCTCCCCAGCGTCTTTGTGCTTTGCTCCTTGGGACCAACCCCTGAGACTCAGGCACCACAGCCACCGGGCCCTTTTGCAGAGCTTGGGAGTTTTAGATTTCCGCTCCACCCCCAACAGCCTGTGGCCAATAACTGACTGATGTCAGGGGAAAACACCAGCGCCTGTGCCTTCAGGTGAAAGAAACCCAGAGAATCCCAGGGATCTGGCTGAGGCTGTTCCTTCTGAAACCTTCCCCTCACCGGGCTTCTTCCCTTTACCTTGCCTGCTTTCCCCACTTCCTCCCATACTGGGCTGTCCTAGGAAGATGCCCTTAATAAATGCTGGCACCCAGCCAGGCACAGTGGCTCATGCCTATAATCCCAGCACTTTGGAAGGCCAAGGCGGGCGACTGCTTGAAGCCAGGAGTTCAAGACCAGCTTGGGCAACATGGGGAAACCCCATCTGTATTTAAAATACAAAAATTAGCCAGGTGGATGGTGGCACATGCCTGTAATCCCAGCTACTGCAAAGGCTGAAGCGCAAGAATTGCTTCAACCCAGGAGGCAGAGGCTGCAGTGAGCTGAGATGGTACCACTGCATTGCAGCCTGGGTGACAAAGTGGGACCTTGTCTCAAAAAAAAAAAAAAATCACTGGCACCCAAATGCTTGGCCCAGGTTTTAGGAGAATCTGCTCTGAGACAGGGGGAGCTCACTGGTTTGTACCTCCAGGGTGTCATGCCAAGAATTACCAGGACACATGATACTGAGTGGGGCTATTCCCCCTACCTTTACAGCCAGCTGTCAACAACTGTGAGTCTCAAGTCACAACTGGAAAAATTGAGAAACTACCTTCTGCAGGGCACAGTGGCTCATGCCTGTAATCCTAGCACTTTGGGAGGCCGAGGCGGGCAGATCACCTGAGGTAGGGCATTTGAGACCAGCCTGACCAACATGGAGAAACCCCATCTCTACTAAAAATACAAAAAATTAGCCAGGCGTGGTGGCACATGCCTATAATCCCAGCTACTTGGGAGACTGAGGTAGGAGAATCTCTTGAACCCAAGAGCCGGAGGTTCCAACGAGCCGAGATTGTACCACTGAACTCCAGTCTGGGCAATAAGAGTGAAACTCTGTCTCAAAAAAAAAAAAAAAAAAAAGAGAGAGAAACTGTACCTTCAGTAGGTGGTTAAGAGACCAGCCCAAGCCCCACAGGAGAGGCAAGTGGGGGAGATGGGGTTCTGCCTCAGATTGTTACTCCAAAGCCATGTTCCTGGTACACCGTGCACCTCACAGCTTCCCAGATCCAGGCAACTTAGGAGCTGGTTGCACTTGTTTGTTTTTTTAACCCAAAAACACAAACCCACTTATCTGATTACCACTATGACCACAGGCATTCCACAGAAGAGGCAGCCCTTCAAGCCAGGACCTCCTGGGCAGACGCTGGAGGCAGTGCCGGCGCCTGCTCCCTTGGCAGTTGGGCCTGGGGGTAAGGGGTGACTGGTGATGATGCTGGAACCTGAACACTGTTCCCCAAAGTCAGGGCCAAGAAAAGTGCTTTCAAATGCCGCCACAAGTTCCAGCTTGCACACTCCCTGGAAGGTGTTCTCTCCAGAGGCAGGGCCCCTGCTGTCACCTCTGTCACCTCTCGCATTTTGTGCTCCAGTGACTCTGAACACACAGGGCAGCTTCCTCCGGCTGGTTCCCTTCTCTGCAATGACTTCTTCTCCACGCTTCGTCATGTGCACATTTCCTGCACCATTTTTCATGTGGGTGGCAGTGAGGCATTGTGCTTAAGGGCTGGGGATCAGGCTGTGAAATCCTGTGTCCGGGGGTCTGTTTCAGGTTCTGCTGCCAAACAAATGTGTGAACGTGGGCAAGTTATTCCACTTCTCCTTGTTGTTCTTGTCTGTAAAATGGAGCCAGACACACCTTAGGAGGCTGTTAGGAGGACTAAGTAAGATAAATTATATGTTAAGCACTTAGCAGACAGCCTGAAACATACAGAACAATGACCTGTCTGTCTGTCTATCATCTATCTATCTGTCTATCTATCTATCTCAGAGGTCTGGAGATACTGGGGTAGAAGTGATGTAGACAGGGCACTTGGGACAGAGAGAAGGCTCTTAATGTTTTACATATGTATGTATGTATTTTTGAGACAGGGTCTCACTCTGTCACCCAGGCTGGAGTGCAGTGGCACAATCACAGCTCACTGCAGCTCACTGAACCTCCCAAGTTCAAGTGATCCTCCCACCTCAGCCTCCCAAGTAGCTAGGGCTATAGGGCATGCCACTATGCCTGGCTAATTTTTATTTTTATTTTTCTGTAGAGGCAGTATCTTACTATGTTGCCCAGGCTGGTCTTGCACTCCTAGGCTCAAGCAGTCCTCCCACCTCAGCCTTCCAAGATGCTGGAATTATAGGCGTGAGCCACTGTGCCTGGCCCTTAATGTTTTATTTTTAACTGATAAGGATTAACTTGTTTGTACCTTATCTGGAGTGGTAGAATGTGTTTACGAGACAACTTAGAAGTGTCTGGAGTTAAGAACTCAGACTGCTTCCAGCTGAGAACTTCACAAGGAATGTTAGGTTCAAATCCCAGCTACACCCTTTCCAGCTGAGTAGCCTTGAAACAAATCTCCAATTTACTTCCCAAGGCTATTGGAAAGACCAAAAGGTAGTTTGAACAGGATAAAGCAAGTGCCATACAATCAGCAGATGTTAGTGACAGACAGGGGCTTCCTGGGGACGAAAAGGTGAAAAGAACTGGCTTTGGTGGAATGTCAAGCACATGCAGGCCAGAGGAAGAGCGGCATTTGGAGGTAGGGGGCCTTCCCAGTGAGCTGGAAAATAAAATCTGGATGACCCAGCTTTGACCGTCTCACATAAAGCTGATTTGGGGCTTGGTCAAAGCTCCATCAGTCCTAAAGACAAGGAGCCCTATGGAAGAAAAGAGTCAAGAATTCCTGATAAAATGAAGAGTGAATTCAGGAAAAGCTGTGTCTGGAAATATGCCAAGCACTTACCTGTTTTATAGCAGCTCATTTACAATTACAACTCTGCAAAGCATTATACCCATTTTGTAGATGAGGAAACTGAAGCTCAGAGGCATGGTAGCCTACCTAAGGAAGCACACAATCCAGTAATCTGGCAGTGGCAGGATTCCAGCCCAGGGGAGTTGGTTCCAAAGTTGATCCTGAGAAATGCACTCAGGATCTTCCCCTAGAGTCATTCTTCCTCCCTGGCAGAGCTTCCAGGTAACTTCTGAGCAACATTTGTTCTTCTCCACTGCAGTCTAGAGCAGCAGGAAGGATTGCCACAGAAGTCTTGGAGTTGAGGTCTCGAGCTCCCAGTGTGCTGGGTTTTCCTTCCTAGCTTGAGCCCTGCCTCAGTCGTGCAGTATTTACTGTCTGTTACGCATCAATGCAGAGCTGCTCATCGCAGATCACAGGTATGGAATTGCCACCTCATAGAAATCATGTACGCCTTTTTGAACGCCCCAACATCTGGCACAGTGTCCAGTACAATGTGGGTACTCAATCAATGGTTGTTGAATTAACAAATGAAAAATATCAACTGTCACTTATTGCATATTACAGATCTTCCTCTCTTGTATTGTTATTTTACTGAGTCTTGCTCTGTCAAGACTCCACCCAGGTTGGAGTGCAGTGGCACAATCTCAGCTCACTGCAACCTCCATCTCCCGGGTTCAAGCCATTCTCCTGCCTTAGCCTCCCAAGTAGCTGAGATTACAGGTGTGCACCACCACACCCAGCTAATTTTTGTATTTTTAGTAGAGACAGGGTTTCTCCAGGTTGGCCAGGCTGGTCTCAAACTCCTGACCTCAGGCAATCCGCCTGCCTTGGCCTCCCAAGGTGCTGGGATTACAGGCTTGAGCTGCCGCGTCCAGCCAGCTCCTCTATTATCTTATTTGACCTTAACAATAATCTTTGAGGTAGTAAATGGATTCCTAGCCCAGCTCACAAAGGGTCTACATGGTTCATCTATGAAAAAGATTGGTGGTCATTCCTCTAATCCCCAAATGTGTAACGCTAATGGAGACATTTGGAAGCAAAACTCCGTTATCGATTCCTTGGCTGTAGGGTGAGAGCTGCCATAGTAGAAAGGGCCACATGGAAGCTCCTGAAACTACCCTCCCCAATCACATCACGTCCCAGGAGGACCGGCAAAGACTAGTTCCACTATTAAACATTCTGAAAGATGCAGGGGCCGCGGTCCCTTACAAAAGACAGATCCTGGAGGATGACAGTGAAAGACTGCAAAGTTAACCCCGTCATGGCCTCAGTGGCTGTTGCCAAATGTGGTGTCTTTGCTAGAGCAGATTAACAAGGCCTCACATACACGGTATGCAGCCATAGTCTGGCACATGCATTTTCCTTTTTCAAAAATTTTTATCAGAAACAAGCCGCTTCCCCTTGGCATAGGCAGCAGTGCACATTGCTGACCTTGCCCAAGGGCTCTGCTAACTCCCTGCCCTCTGTCAGAATGTGGGGACTGATCTCCGTGGACAGCCCTCCGAGCATCCTGGATCTGCTGCACTGTGTAGATCATGTCATTGGAAGAGAGGATCGAGACGTGACCAGCATGTTAGAGACGTCGATAAGACATGCGCATTCCAGGGGATGGGAGATAATTCCTATGGGGACTCAGGCACCCACCAGATCGGGCAAGTGTTCAGGAGCCCAGGGGTCTGAGGCATGCCAGGACATCCCTCCTAAGTAACAAGCACATTATGGCTTCTTGTACCTCCCCCTAAGAAGGAAATATAATGCCTGGTCAGGTTTTTCAGAGTTGAAGGTGGCATATTATTACACACTTGTGAATACTGCTTGGAACCAGGTACTGACGGGCAGGCCCAGGGCTAGCTTGAGTGGTGCCCAGAGCAGGAAAGAGCCGTGCAGCAGGTGCAGGCTGCAGTACAAGGGGTCCGTTCACTTGGGCTTTATGGAGCAGCAGACCCTCTGGCATTAGAGGTATCTGTGGTGGGAAAAGATGTTTGGAGTTTGTAACAAGTCTCTATAGAAGAATCAATGAAGATGACTAGGATTCTGCAGGAAAACCATGCCATCTGCAGTGGAGAATTACATACGTTCTGAAAAACAGGTCCTAGCAAGTTCCTGGCCCTGGCCATGGGACTTAAAGTGACCACACAGCTAAGGGAAGTAAGAACATCCCACCCCAAAACATTCCACTCTCACGTGGCAACTCCTCTGAGTGAAAGGCATCTGAAAACAGCAAGTGCAAGAATATCACTCCAGGCTCCATGCTGGTTTTTTTGTTTGTTTGTTTTTTGAGATGGAGTTTTGCTCTTGTTGCCCAGTCTGGAGTGCAATGGTGCTATCTCGGCTCACTGCAACCTCCACCTCCCGGGTTCAAGCGATTCTCCTACCTCAGTCTCCCAAGTAGGTGGCGTTACAGGCATGTGCCACCATGCCCAGCTAATTTTGTATTTTTAGTAGAGGTGGGGTTTCTCCATGTTGGTCAGGCTGGCCTTGAACTCCTGACCTCATGATCTGCCCACCTCAGCCTCCCAAAGTGCTGAGATTACAGGCATGAGCCACTGTACCCGGCTCATGCTATTTCTTAAAAGCAGGAGATGAAGTTCCCATATGAAAGAAGCCCTCCCCATACTAGAAGGAAAGCAACAGTGTTATCATCAAGGATGAGAAGTTGAGACAGAGAATTCTGAACAAAGCTAGTGAAAGTAACTTACCTTCTTTTATCCTTCTCACATAATTTCATCACTTTTTTTTCAACTTACTCTTCTTTGCTCAATTCAGTACATAAGTGTTCAACTCTAACTGTGGCTTTAGGTCCTTATGTCCTTATGAAGGCTCCTGTGCCACACAAAACTTGTATTAAATAAACCTACATGCTTTTCTCCTATTGATCCATGTTCTATCAACTTGATTCTCAGGCCCAGCCAAAACACTCTGACAGCAGAAATGTAATGTTTCTGCCCTTACACAGCCAAAGCTGCCATCATGAGCTGGGTTCTTTCACATCCGCCAAGGCAGAAGGTCAGGCTCAGCAGGAAGCCATCATAAGGTGGAAGTGGCACCTCCAAGATCAGGTCCAAGTAGGACCAGAGGGCACAAGTCACCTGCACAAGCAGATGGCCCAGATCTCATGTCATCTGCCCACTCTGGCACCAGGAGCGCCCTCTCCCTCCTTCAGGCCACACCAACGACCATGAGTTGCAGGCTTGGGGGGAAGGCTGCATTTGGTTCACAGACAGCTCAGCCCAATTTGTGGGTGAGGGCCAAAAATTGACCACAGCTCCATCCAGGGGCAGTCCTGAAAAGCAGCAGCAGAAGAAAACCTTCCCCGTGGCAAGAGAAGTGGTCTTAAACTAGAATTTACACAGGTGTGCAGGCAGCAGAAAATGGCTGTGCTGGGTCCTCAGGGGCCTAGAAGAGAAAAATTGGAAGAAAGGAACCAAGGAGGTCTGGGAAAGAGGTACCTGGATGGACCTTTGGGAAGGGGAACAGAGGGTGACCTGCAAGGCAAGAGGATGGGCCCACAGGAATGGGTACCGAATTGCATCACACGGCAGCGTCCGCCACAGAGCACCCACTACAGGAAAGGCACTGAGCAGCCACGTGGTCAAAGTGACTCTCCCAGCCTCCATCACTGGTCACACGGTCATGTGAACAGAGTGCTCACGGCAGAACAGCGCATGCTACTACGAGCTGGGTTCCTTCACACCCATCAAGGCAGAGAGGATAGAGGGTTGTGCACAGTCTGGACAGCACAGCCTTCCACTTACCAAGGTGATTCAGCAACTGCCACTATCCAGTGTCTAACCTGACAGCCCCTGAGGCCATGAAACAGCAACAACCCTCAGGGAGCCAAGCCAGCCTTTCGGTGGCTAGTTGAACATTTGACCCCTTCCACCTTAGAAGGAGCAGCAATTCACTCCGTAGAATTGACCCATACTGTGGGTATGGATTCACCTTTTATGCCCACGGACCTTGGCCAGCACCTGCAGAGTATGTGGTCTACCAATATAGGAGCCCATGTAGCATTCAGACAGACAAAGAGGCCTACTTTGCAAAGGCAAGTGACCATGAGGTCCCTGGTGATACCACATCCTCATCCCCTAGAGTCTGCCAGCCTGGGGTGGAATGGTCACGGAAGGTCCAGGCAGCCAAAGCGCCAGCTGTAGAGGGCACTATGTATCCTGACACTCTAAGTCAGCAGGCATGGTATGGTATCGTGCCCCCACCCCCTGAGAGGAGTTCACCAGGAAATCAAGGGGTGAAAGCCTGAGTGACCCCGCTTACCATCACTTCCAGGACAAAATCTCTAAGCCGCAGAGATACGGAAATGAGACATTAATCAGTTTCAATGTCCCATTCCCACAGCTCTGTGGTTTAGAGATCGTGGTTCCCAAAGGAGGATACACGTCCACTGGTGACACTGCGAGGATTCCATCAAACTCAGCTATGGCTGCTGTCCAGTCGCTTTGGGTTCTGTGCAGTGAGACCAG
Organism: Cacajao melanocephalus; assembly: GCA_963573385.1. Taxonomy (NCBI): domain Eukaryota; kingdom Metazoa; phylum Chordata; class Mammalia; order Primates; family Pitheciidae; genus Cacajao; species Cacajao melanocephalus. The sequence continues at coordinate 16,860 of CAUYLG010026049.1, read as the reverse complement.
CAGGAAGGGAGAAGAGCCCCCATCCCACCTTGGGTAATGGACCCTGGTCATCAGGAGAAAGCAGGGTTGCCAATTATACAACTAGGGCAGGCAAGAATATGTTTGGCACTCAGGTGGTCCACTGGGTCATCCCTTGGTTCTCCCCACCCCAATTTTTTTTTTTTTTTTTTGAGACAGAGTTTCGCTCTGTTGCACAGGCTGGAGTGCAGTGGTACAGTCTTGGCTCACTGCAACCTTTGCCTCCCAGGTTCAGGCAATTCTTCTGCCTCAGCCTGCTGAGTAGATGGGAGTGCAGGTGCCCACCACCACACCTGGCTAATTTTTGTATTTTTATAGAGACATGGTTTCACCATGTTGCCGAGGCTGGTCTTGAACTCCTGACCTCAGGTTATCCAACCACCTCAGCCTCTCAAAGTTCTGGGATTACAGGCATGAGCCCCCGCACCCGGCCTAGGGTTTTATTTTTCTATAACTGAACCCACCTTCCACTGCAGCCTCCTTCTGCTATGGTGGTAGACACTTCCCTTGGAGCAGAGTCCAAGTTCGGGAGCTTCAGTTGCACCAAGGCCTCTCAAGAACCCTCCAGAAGTTCCATCCTCAACACATTGGCCTTCTCTACTCTAGCTTCTAGCCTCCAGAGGAAACCCCACACTCCCCAAGGCCCTCCCTAAACCCTTTTTCTCAGCCTCAAATCTTTTCAGTCAAAAATTGTGAACAGGAAAGAAGAGCAAATGTGGCTCAGGGGATTTGTTTGCAGTCTAAAATTGTAAATTAGTTATCAACCTTTACAAATTAAGGAATTTCACATAAAATTTTGTATTTTTCTGCTTCTCTAGAGAGATCAGTCTATCCTTCAATTCCCTCTGTTGGCACTGGCTCTTGCCGGAAGGAGCCGCCTCCTCTTGCTATGGTCGCTCCTGTGGCCCCGCTCACCCCACTCTGCCTTGCTGCCTGGGGCCAGGGGCTTTGGCTTTGCTGCCCTGAGCTCCCTTGTAGGCACGAGGTTGTGGCTTTGGGAATACGGGTTTGTCAGTCACTTCTTTTTGCTGAGGCAAAGGTTGGGGAGCGAGTGGCAGTGATGAGAGGGAAATGCCAAGAAAGAAAGCTCTTTGAGCTGGATGGTGAAGACTGGATAGGAGTGAGAAAGTAGGGAGAAGGCCGGGCACGGTAGCTCACACCTGTAATCCCAGCCCTTTGGGAGGCCGAGGCAGGTGGATCACTTGAGGCCAGGAGTTCAAGACTAGCCTGGCCAACATGGCAAAACCCCATCTCTACCAAAAAATAAAAAAATAACCCCATCTCTACCAAAAAATAAAAAAAATAACCCCATCTTTACCAAAAAATAAAAATAAAAAATAGGCATGTTGGTGTGTGCCTGTAATCCCCACTGCTCAGAGACTGAGGCATGAGAATCCCTTGAAACCAAGAGGCAGAGGTTGCAGTGAGCAGAGATCACACCACTGCACTCCAGCCTGGGCAACATAGTGAGACTCTGTCTCAAAAAACAACAGAAAGTAGGGAGAAGCAGAGAGGGCATCCCAGGGGAAACCACCTGAGCAAAGGCCCAGAGGTAGGACTGGGGCATCCCTGCCGGGACACTGTGAGGGTACCCATCTGATTAAACCATGGGATTGACGTTAGGCAGCAGTGGGGGAAAGGCTGGCTAGGGAAGCTGGGGATAGAATACAGATCGTAACCTTGACCTACCTAACTCCCAAGCTTGTGGGCAGCTGCAGGCGGAAAATGAGTGACTTCTCCAAACATTTTGTGTTTCTGAATGGCTTAATGGGAAGGAAGTGGGTTCAAACCCATCTATCTTCTGCACCCAGATCTGTACCAATCCAAAAGGCCATTCGACTCAACCAGCAATTTTGCCTGATAGGCAAAATTTGCCTAACACAGGGCTCTGTGTTAGGTACAAGGAAGAGGTGTTCAACAAAGGCCAACAGTGGGGACTGAAACCCATCTGCAAGTTCCTTAACATTCCTCCTATGACATGGTAGAGCCTCATTCCCCTTCCCGTGACTGTGAGTCCCTTTTAGTGACTTTGATTCTAAGCAATAAAACACAGGAGAGTGACACTATGTGACTTCTGAGGCTAGGTCATAAAAGAAAATACAGCTTCCTCCTGCCTGATGTGTTCTCTCTCTCTTCCTTTCTCTCTCTTGGAGCCCAGCCATCATGCTGTGAAGAAGCCCAGGCCATAAAGGGAGGAGCACTTGTGGGTGTTCCAGCCAGCAGTTCCAGCTCAGGTCCCAGCTACAGTCCCAGCCAGCATCGGTCACCAGCCGTTAGTGAGCGTGCCTTGGAAGATTTCTGCCCCAGCCTTCTGGCTGCCCTAGCTGATACCACAGAGGCAAGCAAAATAAAGTCCCTAAGTTTTGGAATGTTTATTATGCAGCATGAGGTAACTGGAGCACAAATACACAGACCCAGACTCTAACCCAACCCAGGACAACTGGGAGCCAAGCACGGTATCTGGAACATCCGAAACATTCCTCAGCTGACAGGTGTATATTCTGCTGCTTTCAGATGGAACAAAATCAGTTCTGACCTGTGGCACTGAGTCGTAGACCCGCAAATAAACAATGTGCCATCCAGGCAGGGGACATGAAGGAAGGCCTCAGAGGGGAAGCCATTTTGGCCACATCCTGGAGGATGAGGAAGAGAATTTCAAGAGAAAAGGCAATGCCAATCAAAGACCCTGTGAGCTGGACACCTTGACCTCAGGGCCCTCTGGTCAACCCCAGCATCCTCCGTTAAAGACTGGCAGCACTGACTCCTGCACTCAAGCTTCCTACATCCTACTGGGTGTGTCCTCTCTTCAGGCCACCTACAGGCTGCCCTCAGCTCTCCTCTCCCTGACCTGTCGGGTCAGAGGGGTTTGGCAGGATTTGATGTTTGTCCACCAGAAGTGGCCCGTTGACTGTCGAGTGATTTCCACAGACCTGTGTATTTGCATTCCTTCTCTCTCCATTCCCCATATCAACCCCTGCGAGGCCCAGCAATTTCTTTCCACCCACTCACTGCTTAGTCAGTGTTGGAGTTAATTAGTCAGATCTCATCAGTCCCTCCGTGATGGACCCTTCCCTCTTGTTCCACTGCCGACCAAGGGGCTTGCTCTCTGCCAGCCTTCCTTGGTGAACTGTGGTTTGGAAGCAAGTAATTGTTTTCGGTTGCTCATTATGTTTTAAAGTTATAAATGCAAGACAAGTACATTACAGAAAATGCTGGAAAATCAAGAAAAGAAACTACCCACAACTTCATCATCCTGCCCGCCTTCAATAACCACTCATTTCATCTTCTTTGAGTATTTTTTTCAACGCCTATAGCATTTTAAAAATCCTGTTATAGCCGGGCTCAGTGGCTCACACTTGTAATCCCAGCACTTTGAGAGGTCAAGGCAGGCAGATCACCTGAGGTCAGGAGTTCGAGACCAGCCTGGCCAACATGGCAAAACACCATCTCAACTAAAAATACAAAAGTTAGCTGGGGTCTGATGGCACACACCTGTAATCCCAGCTACTCGGGAGGCTGAGACAGGAGAATCGCTTGAACCCAGTAGGCAGAGATTACAGTGAGCCAAGACTGCACTACTGCACTCCAGCCTGGGTGACAGAACAAGGCTCTGTCTTTAAAAAAAAAAAAAAAGAAAAGAAAAGAATTTTAAAAACCCTGTTATAGTCATACTGCACATTTAATTGTGAATGCTGAGTTTTCTTTTTTTGTGAGATGGAGTTTCGATCTTGTTACCCAGGCTGGAGTGCAATGGCGCGATCTCGGCTCACCGCAACCTCTGCCTCCTAGGTTCAAGCAATTCTCCTGCCTCAGCCTCCCAAGTAGCTGGGACTACAGGCACGCGCCACCATACCCAGCTAATTTTTGTATTTTTAGTAGAGACTGGGTTTCACCATGTTGACCAGGATGGTCTCCACCTCTTGACCTAGTGATCTACCCGCCTCGGCCTCCCAAAGTGCTGGGATTACAGGCTTGAGCCACCGCGCCCGGCCCGGATGCTGAGTTTTCTATTTAGCGTTACAGTGCATGCTTTTTGTCATCATTTTCTTTCCTAATAAATACATAGTAGTGTCAAGCCGCTGAACCTGGTTTTATTTAACTGTTTTTACAGTGTTTGGGTTCTAGATCGTTTCCAGTTTTTCCCTGCAGAAAACATCTCCCTGCCTAGGGCTTTTTCTGAAAGCAGAATTACTTCCTCAGGACAGATTCCTAAGAGAAATGACTAGGTCAGAAGTTGTGGGTATATTAATGGCTCTGGACATAGACCCCTTGTCAAATTGTCTCAGTGACTTTTGTTTCTTTAAATTGTGATCTTGCAGTTAATGCTGTTGTTATTCTGGATGTATTAAGTAACCAGTGGAGAAAATTTAGAAACATCAAGAGAAGTAAATAAAAATCAACCACATTTCACCCACTGAAAATTATCATTATCAGAAGCATGTTGGTGTATTCCTCTCCAGTCTATTTTTCTTTGTGTAAGTTTTAGGTTTTTTGTTTGTTTCAGTGCATATGTGAATTAGCATAATTATGATGGCACTGTAAATAAATTAGACATCATAATTTTCCTTGAACATAACAGCTAAGCATTTTCCACTTTATTGCAAGCTCTTCATAGAGTTTAAGGAATGCATAATTTTCCATTGAGTCGGTGTATCCTCATTTACTTTCCCATTATCCTATTTGGGGGCACTTACACTGATACAAAATTTTTGCTCTTAAAAACGTTTGCCAGGAATAAATCTTCAAGTTATGACTTAAAAAGTAATTTGTAAGTTGGGTAACCAGAAAAATGATGAAAACTTATAATAAGAGTTGACTAATTGGTCTTGATTGCAGAAAAGGCTAATTTCTAAACTCCTTCCTAGACTCATGAATGGAATTTAAATAACCAAGCTTGTGGGGGTTTTTTGTTTGTTTGTTTTTTGTTTTTAAAAATCAAAGCAAACCCAGTGAAGATGACTGATTGGGAGCCCAGACACCTGGTTTTCTGGTGGTCTTTTCCCTCGGACAAGTCACAGGCCTGGCCTCTCGGGACTTAGTCAAAGGCACAGTCGGACTAAACGCTGGTGGCACCCAAGCTGCCCGGCTCCCAGCTGATTCCTTTTACCAGCCCACACTGCTGTCAACTGCGGCGCCTTTGTTAGGCATTCCTCAGTCTCTGCAGTGAAGTTGCCATTTGCTTCCTGCCTGACTCTGACTCACACAGCAGCCTGGGGCACAAGTCCTCCCATCTGCGGGCCTGGGCCGGCTGGCAGCACAAAGAGGAACGGAGAGTGTGTCTGGAAGCAGAGGACGTGAAAAACAAGTGATGCTTTTTCCGTGTGCAGACAGCAAAAGATATGCAAGACGCTCATGATGATGGAGAACAAAACAACAGCAGCAACAGAAAACAAACCCGAGGGCAAGGCAACCAGACGGTAGGCTACCATTTGTATAAAAATAAAATAACCCAGATACGCACATTCCATCCCCTCGCCCCCAGAAATAAAGAGCTCAGGGGCAGCAAAGGGCTATGTAGTCACCACTGGAAACCGCGGAGTGGATACTTATTGTTCCTCAGAAAATGACTGTATTTCCTGCATGACTCAGAGTTTTGTTCACTGCATTGGTCAGTTGAAAAGTGACATGGGCTTGGGTGGAAGGAGTTCCCCCAAAGCTTCCTGGGTCCCCAGGCTGACCTGTGGTGGAGACATCCTCCCCCAACACCTGTGCCCATTCCAGTGGCAGACAGGCAGGCAGATGCAGGCACCCTGAGAAATGCAATTAGGAGAGAGAAGGAAGGAGAGGGAAAGAAGGGAGACAAGGGATGCAGCTAGAGAGGGAATGGAGTGAGAAAAAGAAAGAAATTGTGGCCATCTTTTGAACAACCATGATGATCTTGAGGAGTTTTGGTGATGCTTCATTTAGGATGAGCTTTTCATGGTCTTATTCTCTAAAGTCAGCCTCCCTCTCTGGATGTCCTGACCCGAAGCAACTCAGAAAATCAAGGGCTGCTGCAGCCTGGCAGCCTATTGCTGGGGACAGGTCCTGCCTGGAATGGGTCTTGAGACCCTGGGTTAGCCTGACCTCCAAGCGTAGCCCTGTCCTTCCAGCACAGTAACAAGTGACCTTGGTCCATGACCATGGCTGGCTGCTGTACAGCCTCTAGGAAGGCCTCAGCCCAGGAGCCCTCTGCTCACCCACTGAAATGGGCCTCTCCAGCTACCCAATGAGGCCTTGGAGCAGAGCCACGGAGAACTCGAGGCCCTAGGAGAGAAGAGAAGAATTAGCAAGTTCAGTTGTTTCCAGACGTCTCTTATGTCAGGATTAATCTTTGCTACAGAGCCGTTAAACTGGACAGAACACATAGAGGAAATGCATATAAAGCAGATGTCCTGGATAACAAGGAGAGGAGGTAAGAACCATAATGAGAACATGGAGTGGACAGAAAGCCCTGCCCAAGGATGACACACATGACAGCAGGAAGCAGGGACCCTGAAGGCCAGCCAGGCTCCTGAGGCCTCAACCCAACCGCTTCAGAATCTTCCACCAGCATCTTGACACTGGATCCCTGTATTAGGCTGTTCTCACACGGCTATAAAGACATACCTGAGACTGGGTAATTTATAAAGAAAATAGGTTTTATAAGCTCATGGTTCTGCAGGCTGTACAGGCTTCTGCTTCTGGGGAGCCTCGGGAAACTTACAATCATGGTAGAAGGTGAAGGAGAAGCAAGCATGTCTTACATGGCTCGCAGGAGACAGAGAAAGGGAAAGTGCTATACACTTTTAAATAACCAGATCTCCAGAAAACTCTGTCACAAGACACCACTATGGGGATGGTGCCATTAGAAACCATTAGAAACCACCCCCATGATCCAACCACCTCCCACCAGGCCCCTCCTCCAACACTGGGAATTACAATTTGACATGAAATTTGGGCAGGGACACAAATGCAAGCCAGATCATTGCCCCACTCAAGAGGCTGGGCTGCCTGCAGCGCACTCCCTTCCTTGCTTCCTCCTCCCCATCTTCTGACTGGGGTCAGTAAAACTGAGTAGCAAGCCAAGGCCGGCCTGGCCACAGGCCCTGATTTGCTACAGAAAATTTCTCTTCTGATCACCTACCTACCGCTTCCTGCCGCCGTTAGGGACTGAGCTAGTCAGTGTCTGCAAGTCTTTTTTTGTTTCTGAAAAATGACTCAGGACACAGGAAACAGAGATAAAAATATTGTGTTTGGCCAGGTGCAGTGGCTCATGCCTGTAGTCCCAGCACTTTGGGAGGCTGAGGCAGGCGGATCACCTGATGTCAGGAGTTTGAGAGCAGCCTGGCCAACATGGTGAAACCCTGCCTCTACGAAAAATACAAAACTTATCCGGGCATGGTAGTGTGCACCTGTAGTCCCAGCTATTCGGGAGGCTGAGGCAGAAGAATCGTTTGAACCCAGGAGGCGGAGGTTGCAGTGAGCCAAGATCATACCACTGCATTCCAGCTTGGTGACAGAGAAAGACTCCATCTGAAAAAAAAAAAATTGTGTTCATAATAATGGTGAATGCTTCCAAGTACTCATTAAGTGCCAGGCACTATGCTCCATTATTTGGTCCCATTTTGTCCTTACAATGACACCTTATCAGGTAGATGCAGTTATTTACCTCCAGTTTATATGTAAGCAAACTGAGTCTCATAGAGGGTAAAGATCACACAGTAGGCTAGATTCGAAGGCAGGCAGTCTTCAAGTGTGTACCCTTGGGACAGTAACATGTCTCATTACTAACACAGCTGATTGGAGGACTTGGCTTAGATCTGTCACCAGTGGGGCTTGTTAATACATTACTCTTGAATGAGACTATCTTAGCCACTTACACTTGACACCACCAGAAGCTGTGGGGAGTGGAGCCCTGGAACGCTTTTTACAGAGGCGCAGAGGACACCTGCACCCCAAAGAGAGAAAAGCCACCAACCTCTGAGTGGAACATGCTGCAGCACCCGAAGTGAGTGGGGGCAAGGGCAATGCTCCGGCACTGTGGACTCACCCTTGCCTGCATGTTAGTCATCTGAGAAGTTTTCTTTCTCTCTTTTTTTTTTCTGAGACGGAGTCTCGCTCTGTTTCCCAGGCCAGAGTGCAGTGGCACAATCTCGGCTCACTGCAACCTCTGTCTCCTGCGTTCAGGCAATTCTCCTACCTCAGCCTCCCGAGTAGCTGGAGTTACAGGCACCACCATACTCGGCTAATTTTTGTATATTTAGTAGAGATGGGGTTTCACCATGTTGGTCAGGCTGGTCTCGAACTCCTGACCTCATGATCCGCCCACCTCAGCCTCCCAAAGTGCTGGGATTACAGGTGTGAGCCACCGCACCCAGCCTGAGAAGTTTTCAGTTACTTCCAGTGCCCAGCCTCCCTGCTGTCCTCCCCTCCCCCAGTGAAATCCTACCCCTGGGTCCCATATGGACCTAGGTATCCATATTTTTGAAACTCCAGGTAATTCCAATGGGTGGCTAAGGTTGAGAACTACTTCCGGGCAGGAATGTCCTTATGGGACAGTAGGTCCAAGGGAATGGTTACTCCTCTTTTACATTAATTTTGGGATGTGGAGTGCGATGAATAACAGCTATAAGACCCTGTCAGTCTCTCACACTTTGGTGTGGATTAGTTTTGGTCTTGATTCCCTTTATGATGGGTGAGATCCAGATACCAAAGCAATGTTAGTGTTTACAGCAGAGAAGGGAGGGTTATGTGTGACCCACTAGGGCCAGCCCCAGAGAGGACCAGCTCTGGCGGGAGATACATTGGGCCAGAGAACAAGGGCCTTAGAGAGAGAACTCGAAGATGGACAAACATCATGCACTTCCTAGCTTGCTCCAGAGTTGGCCCCAACTGGCTGTTCTATGACTGAGTCTCTGAAACTCAGAGTCAATGTCTTAGAATAGGCCAGCGTGGCCTTGGGTGACAATCACCCAGCACCTGTTGCAGACTTTTCACAGCTCAGGAGGTGGTTCTCTCCATCCTGAGTACCTCTTTGGACCAACAGCTCTTCCTCAAACTAAGCTGAAAGTCCCATTCCTGTGACATCCAAAACATGCCCAGAGTTCCGCTCTGCAGAGACACAAACAAGAATTCCAGTCCTGCCTCAGCACTGAAACCCATCCCCACCTCCCTCAGAGCCTGCTGATTCCCTAGTTGCCTTCATGCTACCCAAATTGCCTGTTCCAGGCTTTCAAAGGAACCTTTATGGCTTGTTCTGTGGATGGCCATGATACTGCCATGTTTAGGTGACAGCTGTGTCCTCCGACCCCAATTGTAGGGTTCTATCTATCTCCTATATGTATTCTCTTGAATCTTTAGTACGATACTGAAAAACAGACACTCTGATGAGCATTTTATAGATAAGGGAACTGAAGCTCAGAGCAAAGTAGCAAAGCAGGTTGTTGGCAGATTCAGACCCAGGCCTGCCTGTTACCAGGATTCACATCCATCTCAGTAAACCTTCCCTGTCAGTCCCTCCTAGGGACTTCCCAGAACAGCACACTGCAGCAAGTGCTCTGAGTATCACAAGAACAGTGGAGCCTCCTTGGCTTGGAGACCCTCCTTGACTTCTAAGCAAACATGAGATTGGTTTGGCTTACCCCAGCCAACTCCAGGAGGCCCAAGCCGACAAATGCTCGCAGAAAAACTAACCCTGTCACTGATGAAGTTCACCCCATCTCCCTCATTCCCCTTGGAGGTGATATGAGTTTTCCTTCCAAACACTTTCTTGTTTATGCTACTTTTCTTTCTTGGCACTTCAAATATATTTTATTACTTGAAAAATTCAGGCAGGGCACAGTAGCTCATGCCTGTAATTCCAGCACTTTGGGAGGCCGAGGAGGGCAGATCACTTGAGGTCAGGAGTTCAAGACCAGCATGGCCAACATAGTGAAACCCTGTCTCTACCAAAAATACAAAAATTGGGGCCAGGTGTGGTGGCTCACGCCTATAATCCCAGTACTTTGGGAGGATGAAGTGGGCGGATCACCAGGTCAAGAGCTCAAGACCATCTTAGCCAACACAGTGAAACCCTGTCTCGACTAAAAATACAAAAATTAGCTAGGCATGGTGGCACGCACCTGTAGTCCCAGCTAGTTGGGAGGCTGAAGCAGGAGACTCGCTTGAACCTGGGAAGCCAAGGTTGCAGTGAGCCAATATTGTGCCACTGCATTCCCAGCCTGGTGACAGAGTATGACTTCATCTCAAAAAAAAAAAAAAAGAAACAAGATTGTAACCTGATTCAATATGGAAACAAGAAGTTGGTGTGGGTGCAGTAAGGCATGGAAATCCAGCAGTGGGGCATATACTTAATAGTAGAGTCGCAAATATTTGTCACTAGAGGAATGGCTGCAATTCCATATTTTCTTTCTTTCAAAGCTATAACCAAGTGCTATGAGACTTAGGTAAGAATGCTGAAGACACAGAGTTAGAATAAGCTGTCTTGTCACAGAGAAGCATGCAGAAGAGCAGACCACATGCCAAGCAATGCAAGGAAGGGCAGGAGGAACTGCTGAATCCACAGGGTAGGTGAAGGAAGGGCCCAAGTCATGCAATTAAAGTTGGTGTGACCCATGCCTGTGCTGCACAGGCTGCCATCAGCACACCAAGCATCCATCATCAGGGGCTTCCCACTGATGTTGACCTGACTTCTAGAAAATGAGATTCAATTAAGCAAAAAATAAAACAAACTATGAGTTTAGTTATGAAAGAAAATGGTAACACTCACCCTTGGAGTTCTTCAGTTTGCCTCAAAATTATACTGACAATGTAAGAAAGCATCGTATTGTAGATTAATTTGCCGTGGTTTTTTTTCCTTAATTGTACATAAAATAACGGTGTTCTTTACCATGGCAGTATCTTTGATTTGCTGAAGATACTATGTGCCATGAGGGTAGAAAATGAGCTGCCTTCACTTAGGAAAGTACTTTGAAGAGGTAAGTCCTGAGGGAACCTGAAGGTGTTATTAGAACCAAAACAACACATTGAGATTCAATAGCCGCTAACTTCACAAAAAAGAGACACCAGGAGCCTCCTGACAAAGTCCACGACTCTACTCATGAAGTGGTCCTGACGAACGAGTCAAACAGGAAAGAGATCAGGCCTCTAGATCCAAATACCGGCTTACAGGAAATACAGAGGGCAAGGGAAGGTGTAGAATCATGTCGGACTTCAGGACACAGGACAAGACAACCAACCTGGTTTCCTCAACAAACAAATTAAAAAAAAAAAATAGAAGGAGAAGATTCCCCTCTATACAGACTTTATCTGACTTTATCTTATAAATTAAAATAGATTTACAGACATATCATGGACTTAGTGACTCAATTCCAAAGAACAGAGTATAGAAAGGGGAAATTTAGTAACTTAACAGTGGATAAAGGCTGGGCACAGTGGCTCACGCCTATAATCCCAACGCTTGGGAGGCCAAAGCGGGTGGATCACTTGAGGTCAGGAGTTCCAAGATCAACTTAGTTAACATGGTAAAACCCCATCTCTACTAAAAAATGCAAAAAATTAGCCAGGCATCGTGGCACGTGCCTATAATCCCAGCTACTTGGAAGGCTGAAGCAGAAGAATCACTTGAACACGGGAGACGGAGGTTGCAGTGAGTCGAGAGCGTGTCGTTGCACTCCAGTTTGGTCAATAAGAGCAAAACTCTATCTCAAAAAAAAAAATAGTGGAGAAACCTAGCAGACACCACCTTAACCAAGTGATGAGGGTTAACATCACCAGAGATGTTGTGGGGACATCAGGAACCCTTGATGCACTGTGATGAGAAAGAAGAGCACATGAGCTCTGTGAAATTCTTCCCAAAGAGTACTTTTTTCTTGAAACAGAGTCTCGCTCTGTAACCCGGGCTGGAGTGCAGTGGTGCAATCTCAGCTCACTGCAATCTCCATTTCCCAGGTTCAAGCAATTCCCATGCCTTAGCCTCCCGAGTAGCTGGGATTACAGGCATGTGCCATCACACCTGGCCAATTTTTGTATTTTTAGTAGAGACAGGGTTTTGCCATGTTGGCCAAGTTGGTCTCAAATTCCTGACCTCAAGCAATCCACCCACCTCAGCCTCCCAAAGTGCTGGGATTACAAGGGTGAGCCACCACACACAGCCTTCCCAAAGTATCTTAACCCTATCTAATCATGAGAAAAATACTGGACAAACACAAATTGAGGGAAAATTCTGCAAAATACCTGATCACTACTACCCAACATTTTCAAGATCATGAAAAACAAAACCTGAGGACCTGTCATCAATGGGAGGAGTCTTAGACACAATAACTAAATGCAGTGCGGGGTCCTGGATGGGATCTTGAAACAGAACAAGGACATTCATAGAAAAATGAGTGAAATTTGAATAAAGTCTGGAGTTTGCTCATAGTAAAGTGCTGATGTTATTTTCTTAGTTTTGACAAATATTCTGTAATATGCAAAATACTGACATTAGAAATAGCTGGCTAACAAGTGCATGAGTGTTCTCTGTAGCATCTTTGCAATTTTTCTGTAAATATAATTCCAAAATTAAGTTTATTTTTTTAAAAAGACACACCAACCGGGCTGGATGCAGTGGCTCACACCTGTAATCCCAGCCATTTGGGAGGACGAGGCGGGCAGATTATGAGGTCAAGAGATGGAGACCATCCTGGCCAACATGGTGAAACCCCGTCTCTACTAAAAATATGAAAATTAGCTGGGTGTGGTGGCGCATGCTTGTAGTCCCAGCTACTCCGGAGGCTGAGGCAAGAGAATCACTTGAACCTGGGAGGCAGAGCGGGGAGTGAGCCGAAATCGTGCCACTGCACTCCAGCCTGGGTGATAGAGCAAGACTCTGCCTCAAAAAAAAAAAAAAAAAGAACACAGTGTGTGCTATTTTCTTCCCTAGAGGTACTTGCAACAGAGGTGTAAGATACACGGATGGTATCTGAGATGGGGATAGGGTATTCATGGTCCATCTGTGGGTATTCTTCTGAGCCAGTGATAAGAAAAAAAACATACCAACCAATTGTAATATATAAACCTTATTTGGATCCTGATTCAAACAACAAAACTATTATTTAATTATTTATTTGTTTGTTTGTTTATTTTTCTATTTAGCTTTTGAGATAGAGTCTTGCTCTGTCACCCAGGCTGGAGAGCAGTGGCACGTTCTTGGCTCACTGCAGCCTCCATCTGCCAGGCTCAAGTGATCCTCCCACCTCAGCTTCCCAAGTAGCTGGACCACAGGCACACACTATCACCCCTGCCTACTTTTTGTATTTTTAGTAGAGACAGGGTTTTACCATGTCGCCCAGGTTGGTCTTGGACTCTTGGGTTCAAACGATCTTCCCACCTCAGCCTCCCACGGTGTTGGCATTACAGGCATGAGCCCCCATGCCAGGCCTAAACTATTTTTAAAATAACATTTATAAGACACTTGGAAATCTGAACAGTGACTGGATATTAAGTGCGATTAAGGAGTCATGATTCATTTATTTGTAGGTGTGATGATGGCATTGTAGTTATACTTTTTAAAAAGAGAACATATGGGGTTCCTCAAAAAAAAAAAAACATGGAATTATCATATGATCCAGCAGTTCTGCTCTGGGTATTTGATAAGGTAAGTCCTTGTCAATTGAAAACAGCATCTTGTAGAGATATTTGTACAACCATGGTTCATAACAGCATTACCCCCAAAACCAAGGGGTGGAAACAATCCAAGTGTCCATTGACAGATAAATGGACAAACTGTGGTGTGTATGTGTATCTATACAATGGAGTATTATTCAGCTTTAGGGAGGAAGGAAATCGTGACATGTGACAACATGGATGAATCTGGAGGACCTTATGCTAAGTGAAGTAAGCCAGTCTCAAATGGACAAATATTATACAATTTCATTTACAAGGCCAGGTGTGGTAGCTCATGCCTTTAATCCCAGCACTTTGAGAGGCTGAGGTGGGTGGATCACGTGAGGGTCACGAGTTTGAGACCAGCCTGACCAATATGGAGAAACCCTGTCTCTACAAAAATAAATAAATAAACAAATACATAAATAAAAATTCCATTTACATGAGGTACCTAGAATAGGCAAATTCACAGAGACAGAAAGTAGAGTATAGATTACAGGGGCTGGAGGGAAGCAGGGAATGGGGAGTTATACTTTGATGGGTACAGAGTTTCATTCAGGAAGAAGGAAAAGCTCTGGAGATGGATGGTAGTGACAGCTACACGATAATGTGAATGTACTAATGCCACTAAACTGTACACTTAAAAATGGTTAAAATGGCAAATGTTATGTTAGATACATATGCTACCACAATTTTTTAAAAGGGGGCCAGGCACACACCTGGCTAATTTTTAAAATTTATTTGTAGAGACAGGATCTCACTATGTTGCCCAGGCTGGTCTCAAACTCCTAACATCAAGCTATCCTCCTGCCTCAGCCTCCCAAAGTGCTAGGATTACAGGCACAAGTCAGAGCACTCAGCCAGGAACCAAGATGTTTCAGAAAGGAAAGCTCATGAACCACTGGATGGATACCTGGCTTCTGCTCTGAAGGTCAACTATACGTGACTCAGCTGTGTCACCTTCCCAAGCCTGTGTCCATCAGAGAGGTGTTGACCAGATGAGCTCCAAGTCCTCAGCTGAACGATTATGTGACTCAATTCCCTCTCCAAGGGGAGAAAAATCCCTGAGAGCACTACTAAAGCTGTTTTCCTCCCAGATTCCAAGAAAACATACAGAAAAGAAAGAAGCAAGGCTGGCAAGCAGGGGCCTGACGTGGGGATGGATCATATCCGAGGGTGGTGCAGACTCCAGGGATGGGCAGGGTACGGCTCTCTCTACCCTCCGGGCAAGTGACTTACTGAGAGTGCATTGCACAAGCTTAAGAAAGGGGTACACAGCTATATTTTTCCTCTCTTTTTGCCCCTGGGCCTTTCAGCCCAACCTCTTAGATGGTACAGTTTGGAGAGGTGACAGTGCATAGATCCAGGCCTCTGGTCGCTTTGGGGTGACCTCAGAAGGTGCTCAGCTGCTTGCTGCTGAGTTCCTGAGTCATGCAGAACTGAGTTCATTCAGACCCTATCCGTGGCGGCATGACTAGCTCCTCCGCAAGGATTGTTCTTATTTGTCTTACTCATCCTAAGACTGAAATTATACCATGTGGTTACCCTTGGGCAAATTACTTGGCAAAGTCAGTAATTCCCCAAGAACTTCTATCTCATCCTGAGACAATGGCAAGCTCTTCTGTTTGAGGCTCACAAAGACTCTCTGCTGAAATTGTGATTGGGAAGTTTTCTCCCTCAAACAGTAGTTGACTTTGACAGTGACACTAAGAGCTATTTATGCACTGAAAAAAATCTCAACTTTATTAACTTGCTTAATCACTGGAAAGCAAAGTTTCCGAAAAGTTACCTGATTCAGAGAGATGTTCCTTCCACCCTCTGTTCAAATTGGCCCACCGGACTCTGGCACATCCCACAAGGCTAGGGAGGCTGCTAGACATCCAAAGTGGCCACAGTGACCTCATTCAAGAAGCCAGGGGACCCACCCCTTTTTAAAACGAACTGTGCATTCATCTTTTCAGGGTCACACATTTCAAAGAGCTCCCCAGGCTCAGCGGTGCAATTGGTGGGGTCATCCACACATCCTTGGCTAATGAGTTCATTCATTCCCCAACTAGTTGTTAAGCATTGACTCAATCCCTATATTCAGCTCCAGGAATATCAAGATGAGTAAAACAGAGACAGCTTCCTGCCTTGAGGAGCTGACACTTTCAGATTTGAATGAGACTGTGAAGAAGTTTGTCTGTGGTCTTCTCTTTCAAGAACTCTCCACTCCACTTCCATAGCTTCTCTCCCCGCCAAGCTGATCCTTTCATCCTTTGGTCACGGCACAGGCAATCTCAGCTAACTTTACTGTGCATTTACTATGTACCAAGCACTGTGCTAAATGTGTTCTATATATTATCTCATTAATCTTTACAACACCCTATTCATGGACCCAGTTCATGGATGAGGAGGAAACTGAGGCATGTATAGGTGAAAGGAGTTGCACAAGCCAGTAAAGTTGCAGAGACAGTATTTGTTTTCGTTTTGTTTTGTTTTTGTTTGAGACGAGTCTCTCTGTCGCCCAGGCCAGAGTGCAGTGATGCAATCTTGGCTTACCACAACCTCCGCCTCCCAAGTTCAAGTGTTTCTCCCGCCTCAGCCTCCCGAGTAGCTGGGACTACAGGCCCACGCCAGCACGCCCGACTAATTTTTGTATTTCAGTAGAGACGGGGTTTCACCGTGTTGTCCAGGCTGGTCTTGAACTTCTGACCTCAAGTGACCCACTCACCTGGGGGATTACAGGTGTGAGCCACCATGCCCGGCAAGAGACAGTATTTGAATCCAGGACATCTGAGTGCAGAATGCGCATTCACAGTCGCCGAGCCATTCCATCTTACCCGTTTAGGTCAAGTCCTTCATTTGCAGTGAATCACATGTGTCTGCCTTATACATTTTCTCCTATGCTTGCCTTAGGATGAAGTTCAGGCGTAAGTGACTGGAGGCTTAAAAAAGAGAAGTTTGTTCTTCTCTCATGTAAAAAGCCAGGTGGGTATCCAGGGCTGGTGCAGGCTCCTTCTCTGTGCTTGTTCAGGTGTATGTGGCTTAAGGGCATCTGCAGAGCACAGGTTTGTGTGGGGGTGGGGGTGTGTCTTGACCAAGCATCATTAATATTTTTTTTTTTTTGAAAGAAAGGAAAAGAGAGGAAAGAAAGTGAGAGTGAAAGAAAGAAAGAAAAAAAAAGAATGTACGAGAGAAAGAAAGAGGAAGAAAAAGAGGGAGAGAGAACAGGATTCTTGTTCTACTGCCCAGGCT
>CAUYLG010026048.1:0-52450 GCA_963573385.1 Cacajao melanocephalus | reverse complement strand
CGTTCTTAGTTTCTTTGCATTGGGTTAGAATATGTTCTTTTAGCTCAGAGAAGTTTCTTATTACCCACCTTCTGAAGCCTGATTCTGTCAATTCCTCACACTCATTCTCCATCCAGCCTTGTTCTCTTGCTGGTGAGAAGTTGTGATCCCTTGTAGGAGGAGAGGTGTTCTGGTTTCGGGTGTTTTCATCCTTTTTGCACTGGTTTCTTCCCATCTTTGTGGATTTATCCACCTGTCGTCTTTGTAGTTGTTGACTTTCAGATTGGGTCTCTGAGTGGACATCAGTTTGTTGATGAAGTTATTTCTTTCTGTTTCTTAGTTTTCCTTCTAACATTCAGGTCCTTCTGCTGTAGGACTGCTGAGGTTCACTCCAGGCCCTACTTGCCTGGGGATCACCTACAGTGGCTGTAGAACAGTAAGGGTTGCTGCCAGTTTCTTCTTCTATCATCTTTGTCCCAGAAGGATACCTGCCAGATGTCAGTTTGAGCTCTCCTTTATGAGGTGACTATTTGGATATATGGGGGTCAGGGAGCTGCTTGAGGAGACAGTGTGTCCTTTGTTGGAGCTCAAGTGCTGAGCTCTGTTGTTCATTCAGAGCTGCTGGGCAGGTACACTTAAGTCTGCTGCAGCGGAACTCATAAACTTCCCCCCTTTTTTTTCCCCAGGTGCTCTGTCCCGGGGATTTAGGGCTTTATTTATGAGATTCTGTTGTGCTGCTGCCTTTTTTCAGGGCTTCCCTGCCCAGCGAGGAGGGAGCCTAGTCACAGTCTGCCTGCAGAGGCTTTGCTGACCGCTGTAGGCTCTGCCCAGCTGCTGTGTGAACTTCCCTGCAGTCCTGCTTATACGGGTATAGTTAGAACTGCCTCGGCAATGGCGGCCCACCTTTATAATGGTGGGCTCTCTCTGTAATGGCAGGCTGCCTCGGTAATGGTGGGCTGCCTCAGCAATGACAGACTACCTCCGTAGTGGTGGGCTACCTCGATAATAGTGGACACCCCTCCCCCACAGAGCTGGACAATCCCAAGTTCAGCTTCACTTGCTGTGAATCTCTATCCAGAGCATTTCAGATTGCTGTTTTTCTGTGGGGGTGGGACCAGCCAAGCCTTATCACCTGGCTCCCTGCCTCAGAGCCTTTTTTTTTTTTTTAAGTTGAATGGGCGACTCTGTGTCCCAGGTGTTCCAGTTGCCTATTGAAAAGGCACCTGGATCTGTGTGATTTCTCATGCAGCCACCCACTGCTCTGGCTCAAACAGCCGCACTGATATTCCTGGTGTGTTTTTGCCAGGGAATCTCCTGTTTCTGTTCCTTTTTTTTAATCAGTTGAATGGGTGACTCTCTATCCCAGGAGCTCCAACCGCCAGCTAAAATGGCACCCAGAATCATGTATTTTGTGTAGAGAACCACAGCACTGGCCAAAACAAGCTGCTGGCCAAAACAGCCACCCCGGCCAAAACAGCCACACTGGCGACCCATGGGGCTCCTCCACCTGGGAATCTCCTGGTCTGTGGGCAATAAAAATCCTTCTGGAAATGCGGCGTCCACTCACCCTCCATGCTTTTGCTGGGAGCTGCAATCCTGAGCTGCTCCTAATCGGCCATCTTGGATCTGTCCTCCGCACTTTTTTATAATTTTAGTAGAGGTGGGGTTTCACCATGTTAACCAAGATGGTCTCAATCTCCTGACCTTGCAATCTGCCTACCTTGGCCTCCCTAAGTGCTAGGATTACACTTTATTCTTGGTTTGTTCCTCACCTGTTTCCTCAGCTGTTAAACTGCTAACAATTGTCCCTATCTTACTGTGTTGTCCTTGATAAACTTTAGCTATAATGATGAAGACTGTCATTCAAGAAAGACAAAGACTTCCTATGCACAAATATCCTTTCAAGGAAAACACAGATATAAACTTTGTAATGCAGCCAGGAAAACAGAAATTAACTCTGGTTGGCAAGAGTTTGAAAAAGAATAAAAAGAGATAAAACTAAAAAGATAAGCAAGACTCAATTAAATCCATTTTCAGTACCAATGAAAATATGATGTAAAAAAACTCTTAGTTTCTACCATAATCTGTCTCTCTTTTAAGATAATCAGTAGAGATATATTTAGAAAAGGAATTTTTTTTCCTTGTGGTGGTCAAATTAGTTACTGAAAATCCTAATAAACTGGGATTTGGGAAACACGCTTTTGAGGGCCTATCGTAAGTCAAGTAATCTTTCTCTGCCTGTATTTTGTTATCCATGCATTCAGAGAAGTTTGATTCAAGGCTTAATCCAATTTCATATTCCAAGTTTCCATGACATTAATGTACTCACCTATTTAAAATGCCATGTACATTTTTATCAGCTGGTTTTGAACTTGAAGCAAATAGTTGAAAGCATCTATGATTGACATTTCCCTCCTCTGATAAAAATTCACTTAATTAATGAACATAAAAATAAATCATAGTGACTTGGGATTGGAGATGGTGTATCCATTAAAACCAGTGATTGTTTTGCAGTTGCTGTACAAATGACTCTCATTATCATTTTAACCTGCTTAAATATTTTATCCAAGAAATATTTTACAAATAGTGTATTATAAAAAAAATAAAAGTACACCATGGTTTATTTTTTAATCCCTGAAACAGAGGAATAGCTTCTGTGGTGCTTGCTTAAAAGGTTGTAAAACATTTTCTTTAATCGTTCCTCAAACTTTACTAGAAATCAAGGGTCCCTTCCTCATTAAAAACCTTGGCCCTTCAACTTAAAATTATCTGCTTCAAATTATAGTAAAACTTTCTTGAGGCACATTTTACCTTTCACCTTGAAAAATGGTTGTGCTGGTGTGGAGTGTGAAAGTGAAACAGCTTGGGAGAGAGAAAGAAAAAAAAATTAATGTTTAAATTGTGGAACTAAATAAAATAATTTTACCCTCATAGTATAACACATAATAGGTTTGCAAATATCTAGTAAATGAATGCATTTTAATGAATTTAGATATGATTGCTAAATATTATTATATGTCTGCAGATAATAGTGGAAATTTCTAATTAAATCCCATAGTGACCTAAAAAAAAAATCCCCACGTAGTTGCCTAAACTTTTTTTTTTAAACAAAACTGCTGTTGCAAGTTTATTTATTTCTATCACTAGTTTATAAAATTTTAAAACATGGCTCACTGCAAAGACACAATCTAGACCTTGACTAGCAGGAAGCAATAAAACACATACCAAGAAGTATGAGAATTATGAAAGGAGTGTGCATTTTCTACAGGGCATATTACCAATGTCTTTAAGAACAGAATATTGCCTTAGTAGGAACTTAGAGACTGAAACTTACAGAACATTTCCTATTAGCCTTCAGTAAAGTATGGTGTAATGTATCACAAGGGACCAGGAATCATAAGTTGATTTTCACCACCTGTATTCCTTTTTCCCTTTGTCCTTCAGTGAATCTTAGGCTTCTTTTTTCTACCTCTGAAGTACCCCCTCGGGACTAGTTAAACCAAGATAGAACATTCACCTACTACTGCTTCAGTCCTTGAGAAGAATGTAACAGAGCTAAGACAGAGAAAGAAAAGGAAAATTTTAAAAATAGAAAAATACAAATTTACAAGAGAAAACCATACGCTATTACTAATAGTAAACTTTGGCATACATGATTTCAAACCTAAGTGTGCAAATAAGTTAGCCATTAGAAAAGCATGTTAGATTTATCATGTATATTTTTAATATTACCATGAATTTACAAAATGCTTCATGGTGTATATGATCAATTTGCTTTTATATTTGTTTATTTTTAGCAAAACCTCTCTGAGTTGGTGTCATCAAAATCTCAGTGTTAGAGATATGCATTCTGCAGTGCAAAGAGTAGCTGCTAGTCATGTATAAAGGTAAACCAAGTACCCTCTTCCAATCGATAATCAAAAGAATCTTAGTTACATTTAGAATTTGCTCTGTGACGATGTAATTATTACACAAAAAGAAAGGTAAGACAAAGTTGCTTAAGAGAATTCTCCAAGATCTTTTCACTACTCTCCTGCTTTTATCTGCTCCTGAGGCAGCAGAACCTTGACTTAATATCATGTGGAGTCCACCCCATTCAGGTTGAAATAGATAGTTAGCTAGGTAGATACAATGGTAAGTAATAAGGCTATTTTTTTTTTCCTATTCAGAGCTTTCAAACACTGCTAAAGGAATGACTGGACTGACATTTCTAAGAGGAATTATGTCAAGCTAAGTTCAAGTACTTTTTGTATATGCAAAATATCAAGGTGCTAATTTCAGACACTGATTTTCCTCTCACAAACTATCTCGTGATAACTGCCACAGCTAAGGAAATAGCTCAAATCAAATGATATAATTTTCTTCAATTTCCTAAATCTTATGGCCTGGATTTTTTTTTATGAGCTTAATGCTTCAGCACTTCAATGACCCTGTTTTAGATTTGTTTATACATGTATTCAAACAATAGTTAATAACAGAGCATGTATTGATTCCTAAGAAATGCTTAATTTCCTCCAAAATGCTATAGTCATAACTGAGCCTCTAGTACTTTCTTTCTAATTGAATAACTCAGTGTCTAAATTTGTGTTTATTTTGGTGTTTCAATTCTGTAAGCACCAGCAGTTCTCTGTGCAGGAGACAGGATTTTAAAACCCTTTCATGGTAATTCACTATTTAAGCATTTCAGGGTTAATGTGTATGTTCTGCTATAGCTATTATAGGGAGACTTATAAAAGAATATGTTAGTATTGTTTCTCCTGAAAAGGGAAAACACGTTCTTTGGAATAATATAAAATGAGAAAATCTCGAAGTGGAGACTCAGTTGTACATGAGTGGCAATTATATTTCTCTCAGTGTTTTAATCTCTAGATTCTTGACTGTGTATAGCACTAGGAACCAGAAGATAACAGATGAACAAACAAAAAAATCCTAATTATTTATTTTTATGTTAAGGGATAAGCTTCTGGGTTCTAAATTCCAATCCTGTCACTTTTCACCATGTGTGAGCTTGAACAAATAATCTAATATCTCTAAGTCTGCTAGAAATCTATTAAAACAGAGAGAAAAAGACATATTAGGAAATAGAAAAGTGAAATAATGGAGAGTATGTAGAAAATAAAACAAACTAAGAAATAAAAAGTGCTAGAATCATATTTCTCTGATCTGATGGGAAAACAGATTTCAGATTTAAAGAATTTATTGTCTGAGAATAGAATATAAATGATAAAATTGTCTTAAAAGTTACAAAATGATGAAATGATGAAAGCTTCCAAAGAAAGGGTAAAACCTGTATGTAAAAAATAAACCTCCTAACAGAAATTTTAACTGCACTGTCTAATCAAAAATAACAGAGGAATGCCTTCAGATTTAGACCAAAAAAAAGGACAAAATTTAGGAATTTTATACCCAGCTTTCTATTTTAAGTATGACTTACTAAATGATGAATTTTAAAGTTGAAAGTGTAACTCTATAAATTTAGGAGATTTCAAAGATTTATTTATCTCATAAAACTGCCAACCATTCTAGCAATCCCACTTCTGGGAATATATGCAAAGGACACAAAATCAGTATCTCCAGGAGATATCTACACCCATATGTTTATCGCAGCATTATTCACAACAGTCAATAATGAAATAACCTAAGTCTCTCTGGACAGATAAGTGGATAAACAAATATTAGAAGCACACACACATGCATAAAATGAAATATTATTCATCTATAAAAAGAAGTAAATCTTGGCATCTGTGACAACAGAAACAAACCATGGTAAGTGAAAAAAGCAAACATGAAAAGAGAGATATTTTAAGAACATATATAATCTAAAATTAAACTCATAGAAGCAGAGAGTACAAAATAGCAGTTGCTAGATGATGAGCCTTGAGAGAAATTGGAAGCTGTTAACCAAAGCGTATAAACCTTCAGTTATAACAAGAATTGTTGGAGGATCCTGTCTACAGCATGGTGGCAATTATATTGTTTACTTGAACTTTGCTACAACAATAGATCATTAGTGTCCTTAGCATGGGCACACATACACACCCTCACGTAATTACTGTATGTGGTGATAGAGGTGTTAATTCCACTGTGATAATCATTTTCACAGTGTACATATCTATCAAATAATAATGTTGCATTCTTTGAATATATACAATTTTTATTTGTCAGTTATAACTCAATAAATCTAGAGAAAAGATTTATCTAGCTCATTAATTAATGAAAAAAGAGTAAAATGTAAAAACTGGATCAGAGAATGAAAAAAGCAGATACATTTTTGGGCAATTAAGAAACTCAAATAAATGTGTGTATAAATGCAAAACAAGATTTTTTTTAAAGGGAGATTATCAATTGCACCTCCAACAAACAAATTCATTTGTATTTCTGTGGAACAGAATAAATTACGTTACTATTAATTTTCAACATCTTAGTAGTAAAATAAATCAAAGACAATGACAGGCACAGACCTCATACAGTAATGTACCCAGATTGAGTTATAGTTTTTCCACAAAAGATACTTTTTAGTCCTTTTCAAAGTCTTTTACAGAGTTTAAATGAAATTACATTTTTGTACATGAAAAATACTGTGAATATTTTCTATGCACAGTTTTTGAAATACAACCAGCATAAAGGTAAAA
The DNA here is from genome assembly GCA_963573385.1 of Cacajao melanocephalus. Classification (NCBI taxonomy): domain Eukaryota; kingdom Metazoa; phylum Chordata; class Mammalia; order Primates; family Pitheciidae; genus Cacajao; species Cacajao melanocephalus. The sequence goes on along the minus strand of CAUYLG010026048.1, from coordinate 45,839 downwards.
TATACGGAATGAAAGTGGAATTTTATAGACAGATCTGAGTTATGGCTTACTTAATAGAATGTTTTGATAAGACAGAAGGAAATATCACAAATATGGTTTTCTCCTACACAACTTTCTCCTGTTTCATTTCTAGTACCTCTATTGGCCTTTAGGGAAAATGCGTCTCTCAATATTAAACCAGACTTTGATCATGGAATTAATCAATTTAGCCTTTGATTTAGTGTGTCAGTTAGAAAAATGCAGTAAGTGAATACAGGAAATGAATACATTAAATAAAATTAGACGATATAAACCTATCTAGCAGAAGGAAAGATGATGACACAATGGCTGACAGAATATAAATCATGGAGAAGAGAAAAACAAGCAAAAATTAGTATGCAAAACAGAAATAATCCCAAATTCAATGTAAGCTAAAATACTTGTACAAGCATACCCCAGAAATATTGTGGGTTCAGTTTCAGACCATAATAAAGCAAATATCACAATAAGGCAAGAATGAAGCACTTGAATTTGAGAAGTTTCCATTGCATATAAAACATTCATTCTGTACTGTTAACACTATATTGTAGTCCATTATATCAAAAAAAAAAGTACCTATCTGAGTTCAAAAATACTTGGTTGCTTAAAAGGGCTAATAGTCTTCTGAGATTTCAATGAGTCATAATGTTTTTGCTGGTAGAGGGTCTTGCCTTGATGTTGATGGCTGCTAACTGATCAGGGTGGTGGTTGCTGAAAGTTGAGGTGGCCATGGCAATTTCCTAAAATAAGAAAACAATACACTTTGCTCCATTCTTAATGCTTCCTTTCAGGAAAGATTTCTCGATAGGATGTGATGTTGTTTGATAGCATTTTACTCACTAGAACATCTTCCAAAATTGGAATTAATCCTCTGAACCGCTGCCAATGCTTTATCAATTAAGTTTTCACGTAATATTCAAAATCCTTTGTTGTCATATCCACAATGTTCACAGCGTATTTACCAGCAGTAGATTCTTTCTCAAGAAACCACTTTCTTTGTTCATCCTTAAGAATCAACTCCTTATCCTTTCAAGTTTTATCATGAGATTGCAGCAATTTGGGCACATCTTCAGACTCCCCTTCTAATTCTAGCCTCTTGCTATTTTCTCCTGCCATTTCCATCTGTATTTATTTCCTCCATGAAGTCTTGAACCCCTCCACGGAGCAAATACAAAATGTCATAAGGAGAACCTTGGCTGGAAATCTATTCTTTTAATTGCTCATGCCCAAAAAGCTTGAAATCGTTTATAGCACACATGATGGAGAGTAAGATGGATAGAAACTGAGATCACTGGCTACTCCTGGAGAAGAAAGTGTGTGGTTGAAGTTAGGAGTGAAAAGAGATGTAGTAACCATTTGCAGTTTTTAATTTTTACGTCTTGTACAAACAGTCAATACACTTTAAATTTTATAGTATTTTATGAGCCAACAAAAAGGTGTAAGAATGGCCAAAGAAATATTAGACAAACTGAGAAAGCAGTAATAACTAATAACAAACAGAAATAAAGAGGGTGATTTTTTTAGATTAAAGGAAACAATTCAAGGGAAAGGCATTTTAAGCTTGAACCAAAGTAAATCTAACAAAATAGTCTAAATATGTAAAACATTTAGCTATATTAAGAGAAAATGTTTTAAAATACATAATTATAGAATATAATCTGTGACAAAACCTCCCCTCCAGTTGCCTAGACATGAAAAAATTGAAGATACCATTGATGCACATGTCTAATTTAACTTAAGACACTATTATCAGTACTTGAAAATATATGCAGAATATAATCATTTCTCAAAATTCTCCTACTATTACCTGAACCAAGCCACCATCATCTTTCATCTGAATAACTGCAACAGCCTTCTAAGTGGTTTCCATAAAAGCTGAGCCTGATCTTTTCAAATTAAAATCTGTCTGTTGTTTTTGTCTACTCAAAACTCTGCAATAGTTCTGCATTCCAGACAGGTATAGCCTTGGTAGGTCATCGTAAGAACTTTGACATTTTCTGATAGATTGTACATGTGTACTACAAAAGATTTCAAGCTTTTGGGGCATGAGCAATTGAAAGGATAGATTTCCTACCAATATCCTCCCTATGACACATTGAAGTTGCTCAGTGAATAGTAACTAAATGAATTGAAGAACAACTGAGTGAATAAATCTTCTGATATGCTTTTCTCAGAAATAGACCAGGTAACTTAAAAGATACAAGATACATTCATAATGCTAGCATTAAAAGTGATATAACAGACATATAGAACAACATTATTCCCCAAATTAGTGCATATTCTTTTCAAAAATCTATAAAACTTTTGCAAGAAATAATAGCATAATAATCCTTGAAGGAAGTAGTAAATATATTCCAAATAATCAGTATCAAATATGCCACACTCTATGACAATAGTTCAGTAAATTTGATTTTAAAATGTCTTACTCCTAAGAAGTTCCACTCAGAAATAAACTAGCATCTACCTAATTCATGAATGAGAAAGAAATATAACACAATTATAAAGAAATTGCTAAATTTTGAGATGAATAACAAATGCTAGATATTAAAAATTATAAGGCATATCCAAGAGTTCTTAAAGAAAATTACATACACATATATTATTTGTATTATTTTTGAAAGTACCAGAAATATAAACTAGAACTAGAGAGTAGAAAGTAATATATAAAAATAAGAATGAATTTAATAAAAGTTATGTATTTAATGAATATCTCATTCTGAAAAAAGATGAAAAAAATGAACAACTGTCTGACAAACACTACAAACAAAACTGAGAACACAAATGCACACATACATGCATTATTAGAAAAGCCAAAATGCAGCTGGGGGCGGTGGCTCATGCCTGTAATCCCAGCACTTTGAGAGGCTGAGGCGGGTGGATCACTAGGTCAAGAGATCGAGACTATCCTGGCCAAGGTCAAACCCCACCTCTACTAAAAATACAAAAATTAGCTGGGTGTAGTGGCATGCGCCTGTAGTTCCAGGTACTCGAGAGGCTGAGGCGGAAGAATCGCTGGAACCCGGGAGGCGGAGGTTGCAGTGAGCGGAGACTGAGCAACTGCACTCCAGCCTGGTGACAGAGCAAGACTGTTTCTCAAAAAAAAAAAAAAGAAAGAAAGAAAGAAAAAAGAAAAGGAAAAAAGAAAAGAAAAGACAAAATGCAAATCGTGCAAGATAAACCATAATCTTTAAATATCATAAAACAACAGTATGAAAAAAATGCATGGCAAACTAAAAGCTTAAATGAATTTTTTTTTTAAAGAAAAATAAAGTAGAAATTTTGGCTCAAGAAGAAATATTAAATCTAACTAATCAATACTCATTTGAATAGCAGAAATAGTAGAAATCTCCTCACACAAACATACTGTTTCCAGTTATATTAATGACAACATTGATCAAACCTTCAAGAAAATGATGAGTCCTCTATTATAAACACATGAAACCATTTTATGATACTACTAACACTTTAATACCAAAATGGGACAAAAACCGTTTAAGAAAAAAATTATAAGCCAATTTTTCCTATGAATATTTTGTGCAAAATTATTAAATTATTAGCAAATTTTACTTAGCAATGTCTTTTTTTTTTTTTTGCAGAGGGGGATGGAGTTTCTCTCTGTAGTCCAGGCTGGAGTGCAGTGGGGCCATCTCGGCTTACTGCAACCTCCGCCTCCTGGGTTCAAGTGATTCTCATGTTTCACCTTTCTGAGTATCTGGGACTACAGGCAAGTGCCACCACACCTGGCTAATCTTTTGTAGTTTTAGTAGAAATGGGATTTCACCCGTTAGCCAGGATGGTCTTGATCTTTTGACCTCGTGATCTGCCTGTCTCCTCCTCCCAAAGTGCTGGGATTACAGGCTTGAGCCACCACACTGGCCAGCAATGTCTATCAAAAATAAAAAATCTCAAAAACCAAAAATATCAGTAAAATATATTTTATATTTCTGGTTATAAAGACCTGAGTTAATGTTGATAATTTATTGTGTTTATTAATGATGATAAATAAATTTCTCCCTAATTAATTGTATAATAAATGTATAAATTCAAAGTAATTTTAATTGAGATCTAGTCAGTGACGTGTCCTAAATATTAAAACAAAAAAAAATTGTATAGAATTGTAAAAATGGCTCAAAACAGTGAAGAAAATGCTTAGGAAAAAGAAAGAGGAAGAACTCAACCTACTTAATATCAAGATAAGTCTATCAAAATCTAAATAATGTAGTGCATGAAATATTTTCTATAAAAGCAAACCTAAATGAAATGTTCACAAAAATAAGAAATAGATAAATAAATTGTGATATTTATACCAGTAAGGATAAGACAGTCAACATGGTGGAATAAAATCTACATTCAAAATTTGGAAACGTTTAAAAAGGTAAATTGAAAGTGATAATTATAATTGATACGAATTTTTGAAACACTGAGAAGTACTATATTTATGGATGCACACATTTACTTTTTAAAACGTACATAAGAAGGATACATAGTTACCAGAACAATAGTGACATTTAGGCAAGAAGAAAAATAAATGAGACCATGAAGGTGGGATGGATGTGGGAACATCAAATGCATAATTAAAATGCTATTTAAAAATGAAACCAGTAGAGCTATATGTTAATTTTTAAAATATTGATGTTGGGTACGTAGATGTATATTTATTATTCTACTCCAGTTTTCTGGAAAATTGAAATATGTCATAATTAAAAACAAAGCTGATTTTAATAAATAAATAAAATTTTGATAAGCAGTATGTACAAAGAAACAGGTTTAATGCCTGTTGCATTCCCTTTCTGAGAATTTATGGAAAGTCTCTTAATTTACCTCCTATGTGTTCATCTGAGGAGAGGATCATACTGGCCAAGACTGCAAAAAAAAAGTTACAGGAATCAAAGAATCACATTTTTGTAACATCTATTTATCACAGTCCCAGGTGTGAATTGCCATTCTTATTCTGTTGGAAATAAAATTACTACAAGCAATATTTTATTAATTTTTTTATTCATTGCCAAGTTACTTAGAGCTTAGACTCCAGCATAGGTGGAACCTGAAAATTCTGACATCCTGTGCAATATGTCTCTGGGATCATGGCCGATGTTTGTACATATTTTAGAAATGGAGATGGATTTGGAATTTTGAAATTAACCTTCTAATATTACTTGACTTCTAAATGTACACAAGATTTCAAAATATGTATAGAATATACATTTTGCAAAAGATGTTGATGCACAAGCTTTGTGAAATATTAGGTTTGTACATTGCATAAATTGAAATGTTAAGAGAAGGGGAGGAGAGAATTTATGAAAAGGAAGGAAATTCCTGCCGTGGGAGTGGAGCAAGCAATCAGCATTTTCTAAGTTGCAAGAGAAGATCTCACGGAGAAATTATTTCTCTATGGTAAATGTTTAAGGGCAGAGTGAACAAGCAATGCAATTATACAGTGTAGTTGTCTGACTTACAAACCAGGAGCAAGAGGCCCCTGAGCTGGGCTGCAATGAATGGAAGCACGCTGGTCAAATAGCTTCTCTACTTGGCTTTCTAAATACTTTATGCCAATTGACTCTGTGTGCTTTGTAATTGGGCCTGATAGTTCTGTAATTACTGTGTCTCAACAAACACTGAAATTGTGAATAGGTTTTATTTTTTCATTTGTGTTTTTCTTGCCAGTTCCTCCTTTGGGACCCCATGGCTGTAGCAACTTGATGAGAATGCATTTGTGGGAGAAGAATGCGTCCACCGATTGTTTATCTTTCTTATTTCTGGTTTACTCGGCTTTGCTGCATAGGCATTGTAGCTCAACCTCCAATTTCCCAGGATGACAGTAATGCCTTCACTAAATTTACCTTTGCTACCTAGCTATTGGAGATTAATGTTAGAGAGAAGTCTGAGGTCAACTCTGCCTGGAAAGAAAGGGATTCAACGAAAAGGCAAAGAATGTCTTTGGAGACAAGACAAGGGCCTGACTTCCACTTGTTTGAAGCTTGTTAGATCAGCATGATTTATGTAACTGCTCAAACTACACAGTTTTTTCTGTGTATATATTTGTATGCCTTTCTGCAAACTAACTTATGATTCTGTAATGATTCTGTACATTCCTATCTTTCTGAATCATTCAATAAAACACTACCTCAGCTCACAGTTCTGCTTATAGGTAGAGAGACTTAATTCTCATTAACAGAGTCATCGCTTGTCTAAGCACTAGGACATATATTAATGTATGATTTCAAAATTAACCCAAAGAAAATCGCAGTTTGAGAGTGAAGGACGATGTCAGTCATTTTTCAGTGGATATGATTAGTTGACCTTTGTTGATCCAGAAATTTCTATGCCATGACCCAAGCCACGTATAAATGTTTTCATTTCCTTTCACAGCATCTATATAATAATCTCCTATTTTGTATAATTGACATTCAAAAAACCCACAAGAATAGCTATTCTAAATGAAGCAGAATGTCTTAAAAATTCAGAAATCATTTAATTACTATAATTTGCGTTTTATCTTTTTTCTGTAACATAGAGTAGCAAATGAATAGACTTGAAATCTGACAGAAGTATATGTTAGATTTTTATATTTTATTTTAGGGCTGTTGAATTTTTGCCAGCGTTGTTATCGGCAATAGATAAAGAAATAACCTGATGAGCTAGATGAATCCAAATATTGATTCAGCATAAATGTAATGGGATCAGACAATTTGCATTAAATAAACAAATAAAATAAATCAGCTTAATAAATACAAAAATTCTAGGTATTTATTACCACAGGTGGTCTATGAATAATATCTCAATAAATAAAGGCAAAAATCCCTATGCCTAAACAGAGATTCTCTTGATTTTAATATAAACCATCAACCAAATGGCTGATGCTGGCTTTAGGCATAACTGCTAAGGAAAAAAACACAACAGTATTGAAAATGTAATCTGTGAAGTGTTCTAGTCCATTTTAACAGCTTTCAATGACAGGCTTTCATTGATTATATTGAAAACATTAACAGCTTCCCAACAAACAAACAAAAATAGATCTTAGTATTCACCGTTGGATGAGAGTAATGCAGGGCACAGTTTTATCTGTTCTTATCCTGGTATTGCTTCTCGACAATTTAATACAGTGCAGTTACGCCACATTTATTAACATTTCTCCAAAGATAGACAAGAACTGATAGAAAACAGTGGAACTACAGAACCTACTAGGGCTGACAGAAGAAAGAGAATCATCAGCTGGGATAGAGAAAGGCATTTGGCTAAAGCAGTTTAGACAAAATCTAATCCAGCGCTGAGAAACCAGCACCCTGAAAAATTTGAACTGACTGTAGATAAATAAGACACACCCTAATTGATGAACAGAGTTTAGCATCAGGAGCTCCAAATGTAGTTATTATTTCTTATTCAAGTTTTTATCAGTAAACCCACAGATTTCAGGAATCAACATCAAAGTTGATTCTCAAAAGGCAACAAGTTCCCAGCTCCTAAGATGGCTGACCTGCTAATCAAGTCAGGCTCTAATGCTGGGAGTAAAACATGGACACAGAACTTCAATGCAACAGCCTTCAAATCCATGGCATTCCTGATCGTAAATCTCAGGCTCTTTAAATATCCTCAAGTCATAACCACGGTAGGGGGCATGTTTCACAAAGAATAAGGCAGAACTTCAGTGCAGAGGGGAGACTGTTTTGCATGAAGGTAGCTGATATTAAGATACTAAAACATGTACATATTTTAGTCAGGCCAGCAACCACTTCTATAAAATTGTTCGTAGATGATTCTGAAATGGAAGAAAGATAAATAAAAACTGCAGTAGTCGTTTTATGAAAATGGATTTTATGTAGTCAAAATAACAGTGCTGTAAAATTGTTTAATTTTGGCTTCTGTAGTTGGATCAGTTTGAATTTACAAGTGAAGTCATATCTTGTTCATGGGTGATTATATAAATTCAGTGCATAAATTAAACTTTAGATAAATGCACTGTAACCCTTGAAAATTCCTTCTTATGGATTTTTCGACCTTTGGTGACTCTTCCTCAAGAAGTCTAGTAACCAGTTTATCCCAGTACTATATAAGATCATTTTTTTCCCAGATATAGCAGATGAACGGGTTACCTTGGTCCTATTTAGTGGTGAAACTGTACCCAAAACTCATATTTTAAATTCTAGAACTTTAGCATTGCAAGATATTTTCATCATGGGAGGGTCATAGGAACCGAAATGCACAGAGAGAAGGGCAAACAGATGGCTCTCATTTCATCTTCATTCAAGATACAAGGTCACTATGAACTATTTGTTCATACCATTTCTTCTCCCTGTATTTGTCTATATAGTCTTGTAACTTAATGATAATAGCTAACTAACATGAATTCAGGAGTTAATATCAGTGTAAACGTCTCACAATATTATTATGCTAATTTACAAAGAAGTCTGAGGAAGGAATAAATCATGAGACTTCTCAAGATCACACAACTAGAAATGAGTAGAGCCCAGGTGTAAAGACAAGTCCTTAGGTTCCAGAGTGCAGTGATAAGCAGAATTCTCCAATGGCACCCTGTATAATCTTTGGCACTGTGAATATCATAAATATTACTACTTTGATTAGGTTATGTTATACAGCACAGTTGACCTCAAATAGGAAGACAATTTGGTGGGCCTTTTCTTTTCTTTTTTTGAGACAGAGTCTCACTCTGTTGCCCAGGCTGGAGTGCAGTGGCACCATCTTGGTTCACTGCAACCTCTGCGTTTCAGGTTCAGGTGATTCTTCTGCTTCTGCCTCCTGAGTAGCAGGGACTACAGGCACATATCACCACACCCAGCTAATTTCTGTATTTTTAGTAGAGAGGGTGTTTCACCATATTGGCCAGGCTGGTCTAGAACTCCTGACCTCATGATCCACCCGCCTCTGTCTCCTAAAGTGCTGGGATTACAGGTATGAGCCACCATGGCCAGCCTGGGTTGGCCTTTTTTAACCACATGAATCCTTTAGAAGCAGAGATTCTTTACTAGGTTGTCACAGAATGAAAGTCACAGAGATGAACTGTGTTCTGCCTGGAAAAAAATCAGACATCCTTGTTCTGAATTGCCAATAGAGAAAGACAGGCACTAACAGCGAAGAGCAGTCTTCATCCAACAGCAGTGAGGGAACGTGGGGACCAAAGAACCGCAATGGCAGAGAACTGACTTCTGCTCACCACAAGAAAGAACCTAGAAAAAGCTTTTTCCTCAGAGCTTGCAGACAAAAACTCAGCCTGAACTGTCTTGATTTCAAGCTGTGATAACCCTGAGCAGAGAACTAAGTCAGGTCATGGCAGACTTCTGACCTCTAGAATTGTGAGCTAATACGTTGCTGTTGTTTAGTTTGTGGACACTTGTTATGCAGCAATAGAAAACTAATACATCCCCTATGTTTACTGCCTTTATATGAGGGAATGGTACGCCCTTTGTATTTCTACATGCTGGTCCTGATGAAAGGCTCTAAAAGTACAGAAATTAGTTCGGATGGCTTTATTGTCAGTGTGAATTAATTCACAGTTGGTTTCAAAGATAGTCAAGAGTAGTATAACATGAGTATTTTAGTAAATTTTTTTACGTATTTTGAAGCCGGGTATCAATTTTTTTCGACATTTCTGTCTCTGCCTTAATCCATATTTAATCTGTTCAATCCTATGGTAAGAACTTAACTATCTCATCCTTGGCACCAACACTATAGGAGATCTCATTCTGTCTGCCAGTCATTCCAGAAATATCTGTGCCACCCTTAGGGAATGATCTAAATTTACCTTTGTCTTCTAATTTAGGGCTTTCCAAATTTCTTTCCACATCATCTGTCTATATTAGTTCTTTAATTTTAAGAAAATTATGAAACTTACCTAATTACCATCAGAGTTTGAGATGTCTTTATTTTGGCAAAATCTGGTTAAATTTATTTTCAGACAAATTAGTAAGGAATGACTTGTCTAATAATTTTGCTATCGCATATATTCTACATATTTCCTTTTTATTTTTACTTGTATACAGATTCTGACTAGGCAGTTAATATCAAGTATAGTACAAGAGCTTAACCACCCTGTAAGAACTAAGGAAGGATTAAGTTGAAATATCTTATACTTAAGGATAGGAACTAGATTAAAATTGTTCTTAACATTTTGCAAATATAGGTAGATTTGTATGAAAATCATATTACATTCCAGTTTCTTGTGATAAATTGTGTAATCAATAATGAGTCATGAGCAAATCTGCTTTCCAGTAGGAAAACTAGCAGTATCCCCATTAATAGCAATGTTCATACTGTAATTATTGCAAACATTTCAAACGGAAGCATCCCAAATAGAAAGATGTCTTAAAACGAGTTTGCTTACAGAAGACATAAATGAAGAAACCAAAATAAATGTAACAGGTTGAACATCTTTCTTAAGGGATTTGAAACCTCATGAAGCCCATATGAATTCTAAATGAGAAAACACAATAAGCCCTAATTAAATATTGTGCTATGGTTTATTCTGGTAGAAATATGAATATAAGCTCAATTATGACATTTAATGTGACATATGCATTCATTTAAATTGAAGGAGGCCTCATGCATAAATGAATAATTTTATAGCTGAAAAGTATCTGAAGGTCCTCTAGACCTCAAAGACATCTCTCTTAGTTTAAAGACAGGGAAATAAGTCTGTAGAGTCAAACGACCAATCACAAATGTGGGCCTCATATTTTTTAATGTTTGTACAGTGGATTTTCTACTCCATCATTCCAACTGCAGGAAAATCAAAACTCCTTCTCCAAGAGATCTCTTTGTCCATGACTTCCAAATCAGTATTTTTAGCTCTGACCTCACATATGACTTCCAGATCAAAATTTTCTTCTGTCTCTACAATATCTCCATTTATTTGCTTTTCCATTTCCTCAAGCTCATGATGTGTATCATGGAAATTTTGAAAACTATAGGTTCACATTTTATGGAACTTGGTGCACCACTGTGAATAAATAAGTACTTTGAAGTTGCAAGAAAGTCACATTTTTGACTTATTTAAAGCAGAAATCTTGGTCACAAGTTCAACTCTGGAATCCAGGTCTGAGGAAATACAATTGTCTTTATGGCATACCTACCAGCAATATTATGGGAAAATGAAAGGACTTCCTCTATTTTTAGTCTGTACCTATATTTCATTTTTTAAATGAATTTAGAGAGTAAGGTTCAAAGCAGCAGTTACTTCAATATTTCATCTTTTTGAACCTTCAAAAACTCTTCTCATTTGTCATATCTGAAGTGCACGTCAATTATTTTTGGAAGTACTTCACGTGTTGCTGTATAACAATGGATCTGTGCTCAGCTCACCACTTTCTTAAGGCATTTGGGATGCTGTCTTTCTACCTAGCTCTATTATGTGCTCCTCCTGGAAAAGAACTTTGAATTCTCATAAACACAGTGAAATATATCAAAAATTATTATTGATTCGTTTTTTTCTTGTAATATAATTTCTAAATAAGGAAAATAGTTTAAAATGACAACAGATGATTTTTATTTTACTCCTGTTTTCTCTGAATCACTTCGTTTTTTTCTTTTAACTTTATGTACTCCCCATAACTTATACAATTGACTATACAGTATATTATATTACAGTCACATATCTCCCAGTAATTCAATGAATTTTGCAGGCGCTAAAATGTGCAAATTCCTGTGGCAGACAGTGTGTGGTAAAGAAAATGAATGAGGTATCACCTCTTTCCTAAAGAAGCCTCTAGTCTAACATGAGAGTGGGCCAACTATAGTCTGTGGGCCTAATCAAACACAGTACCTATTTCAGTAAATTAATTTCTATTGCAATGCATCCATTACATACACATTTCCTATGGCTGTTTGCAAACACCACAATGACAGAGTTGAATAGTTGTGTCAGAGACTGAATAGCCTGCAAAGCCTAATATGTTTACTATTTGACCCCTTAAGAAAAACCTTGTCAACCCGTGGTTTAGTACAGACACTGACATATAAAAACAAGGAAAATGTGAAACTTAGCTTGAACATGTTATGGAAGGGAGTGTTTAATTACAATTATGTAAATGGAGGAATATTTCATGAGCACAATTTATGTGGATGTTAGCAAACCAGTAGGTTTTCAACTGAAATAAATGAGCTGAAGAGAATGCACTGGTTGCTGACAGCTTTGAAGTACTACCAAAGATAAAGCACATATTTCTATCAATTAATACTTAATTATGACATAGCAGTGGTGGAAGACTTTTCCAAAGCAATAATAGGAGTGTCATGGCAACTTTTAAGATCTATTACCGTTGCGAGCTATTTCCAGATGATGTCAATGTCATTATACAAATATCTTCTTAGAAGACACATCAAATACACACCAGATCTGATTTATTATTAGAGATTACATCACTTGTTAGCATCAACATTTAAATTTTTATATACAACAATAAGGGTTTGTGTTGGTAAACATATGTTTAGACTTTTGAAATATAAAAGAAATACATTTAAATAAACAATTTCAATAAATTTGCAGAAAATATCAAAGCAAACTATTGGGAAGAAAAGAAATATATAATTAGTGAGATGTTTTGAGTAAGTAGATATTTTTAAGGATGGTAATGATAGGTAAATATTTATAAGTATCATACTATTATAAATGTATGATACTTGCTGGAATCAGTGAAATTAGTATTTTGTGCTTTTGCTTAATTACCTATTGTCATTATTATTTTCCTTAGCATGTCTCCTTCACTTTCAAATCTCACAGGATGTCCTTCAGATTAAGATTAAATATTTCAAATCACTTTGTCTTCTAATTTGTTTTCTGATTTTCATTTGACATTTAATTTTATGTTCATTTGCGTCCCAATAACTAAGGCAAAAATTTCATATATTGTATTTATAGTTTGCACTAATAATTTACATAGCATTTCTTTTAATCAGTAATTTTAGAACAAGAATGGCATGGAATAATAGGCTGTTGGTAGTACTTAGGTTAAATATGTAGGTTTCATATATTAATCAGAGTCCTCATAAATTGGGGATAATCTTGGAATATTTGATTTTTTTGCTTCAATCCAAGCGAATAATAAGAAAACCAACCTTTGATAAGAATGAAGCTATTATCCTGGCATTGAGCTCATTTAGGTTCATTGGGGACAACAAATAATGCTATCTAATTAATTAGAATGACAGGAAACTGCATGACACATTTCTTATGGCTGGCTGGTTTAACATTCTAAAACCCTCCTGTTGATTAGAACTTGCATGTTTTAAATAGAAAAGGATGTTAGACATCCCATCTGTTGTGTAGCAGAGCTTCATGGAAAAAAATAAAAAAGGTACATTCAAGTTTTGATAAGTTCAAGTCAGCAGAACAAGAGAAATGTAACATGTTATCTGATACACAAAATAACAGGCGACTAATTGTTTACAAAATTCTTTTGTTTTCAATCAAGACGTAATTAACAAATATAACTATTTGAAATTTTGGCAGTTTTACATGTAATTTACATGTGTAACAAACCTGCACATATGTCCCTTGAACCTAAAATAAAAGTATGAAAAAATTAATTTAGATTTTTAAATAAAGACTGTTTGTCATACTGTAGAACACCTGGCAAAAGTTCAGAATTTTTCCTCCATGTATATGTGCATGACACAATTGAAGAAGCCCACTTGTTTACAGTGTTACACTCAGCACATTATGCTATGATATAGACTATTAGATTTTCATCTTCAATTATGTGCACAGTTTGAAAAATAGTTTGTTAGAAAACAGGTTATTTAAAAGTATATAATTCTATTTCATGACTAAAAACAATCATGGGAAATTTATATAATTTTTGTGTATATGTATATATTTTTTTTTTGAACGGAGTTTTTGCTCTTGTTACCCAAGCTGGAGTGCAATGGCGAGATCTCGGCCCACTGCAACCTCCACCTCCTGGGTTCAAGCAATTCTCCTGCCTCAGCCTCCCAAGTAGCTGGTATTACAGGCACATGCCACCACGACCGACTAATTTTTTTGTATTTTTAGTAGAGATGGGGTTTCACCACGTTGGATAGGTTGTTCTCGAACACTTGTCCTCAGGTGATCTGCCCACCTCAGCCTCCCAAAGTGGTGAGATTACAGACATGAGCCACCACGCCCAGCAATTTTTGTATATTTCATATATATTTGACAAGTATACTGATGAAAATGAATTAATATATGGAAATCCATCTGAAGAAGATTTACTGTATCTAGATTTACTGTTTATCTAAGTGACATTTAGAGTCATCTATAAAATGTGAATGTGTAAGTATGCTATCAGCTACTTGGTTGGTCAAAACCAAAAATGAACCAAAATCTATAATTATTTACCAGAAGATTAACTGGTGCTCAGGGAGGATCATCTATAATGTCTGTAAAACTCCCATACACGTCAAACTACTCATGAAATACAACAATAAGCAAATTCTAAAAGTAAAATAAAAATAGTCTTTATACTTTCTTCATTTCAATTTCATTGGAAATAGCATTCTTCAGTCTGAAAATGGAAAGCACCTGTCTTCAATGTTAGGTTTGGTAATCCATGGCTAATTTCTAGCTCATATTCAAAGCTAAACCTAAGAACAATGCATAGATCAAGGACAGAAGCGAGGAAGGAATTTATCCCAGTATAACAAAAGAAAAATAATGGCAAGGAAGTTTCACTACCAAAATTCCGGTTACTTAAGGCAATTCTGTCAAATACCAAATACTACACATATCTCGAGATGAGACAAAAATGACATATCATCTCTCAGAAAATAGAGCTAGATTAGAGTACCAACGTGTGCGTGATGAGTGGTCAAAAAAAGAGGATATTATTGAAAACAACCATAAGGAGTAGTAAAAAAAAATCAACTGTAATCTAGGAAATAAACTAATGTGAAAGTAGTGGAAACAAAAGTACAATATACGTAGAGTCATCAATACCAGATAATTACTTCCAGCATACGACACCAGCAATAGGTAATTCTTTTTAAAGAGACAATCAATAGGAAGATACTGATTTGATGAAGTATTTTGTCTCTTATTTGGAGCTGTGTTTTTTCTTTAACTCTCTTCTCTCTTCCAAATTTATGTTCTTCTAAATATTTCTCAGAGTTGTCTGTTTTCTATTTCAGCTCCACCAAGAAGACACTGAACTCCTCAGATACACTCATATCCCTCCAACATCTATTATTTATTCTACACATAGAATGCAAACTCTAAAACAAAGTTGGAATTAATCAGATCAATTACTCTTCTATTTCAAGTCTTGACCATGCCATCTTTGTTTTCTTAGAATAAAGACCAAAATTATCTACTAAAAATACAAAAAATTAACTGGGCCTGCCACCATACCCAGCTAATTTTTTGTATTTTTAGTAGAGACAGGATTTCACTATGTTGGCCAGACTGGTCTCAAACTCCTGACCTTGTGATCCACCTGCCTCAGCCTACCAAAGTGCTGGGATTACAGGCGTGAGCCACTGTGCCTGGCTTTTTATTTTTAAGTAACCTACAAAGAAGACCTGAGCGGTAACCTTAAGTCAATAAGAAAGTAATGGATATGTCACACCCACTGAAGCTATTTTCAAGTGTTTTAGATTTCAGGAGTTGTAGGAATTCTATTTTGGTTTTTTGGATTTCACATCATTCTATTTTGGACCCAGGCATTTCACAGGATGCTATTTTGGTTTTTTAAAAAAAAGCTTTACATAGCTATTTAAAAATACACTAATTGAGCTAAGTAGGTGGATGTAAATTCAACCATGGCATTTGTGTGTAGCACAGATTAAGACACTGTACATGCAAAATACAGTGCCCACACTTAGGACTGAAACAGAGATGTATTTAAAATATAGTTTGAATAAAAAGATATTGTATAATACAACACTTCCCTGAACATTTTTGATTTATTTTTTTCTTTCAGATACTTAAATTATGTTATCCTCTTAAATGATATTCTAACATATAAACTCTTGTTTCATTAATCAATTCTACCAAGAATGTGTAATGTACATTTGAGTCAGCTCAATGTACAACATATAAATTTTCAGTTATATGGTATCATACAGGCAAAGCATAGTCAGTATATGTAGCTCGGCTGCATTAAGATTCTACCCTTGCTGTAGCCTGAGCAAAAGGAGTAGCCTAGAAATTACCCAGCAATTGAGAACAAAGGTTAATTATCTGTCTACACTACAATTACCTGTAAGAGTAAACTCTGTGGGTTATCCCCAGTCTCCACTTCAAGGATCTATTCTCAATCCTCTGCCCTTCTCTGAGATGGGGATGAAGGGTGACTGATACAATATGTTACATCACCAGATTTCCTAACCAGAGGAGTGTTGCTCTGTCAGCCAGGCTGGAGTACAGTAGTGTGATCTCGGCTCACCGTAACTTCCGCCTCCCAGGTTCAAGTAATTCACGTGCCTCAGCCTCCCCCTTAGCTAAGATTACAGGTGTGTGCCACCATGGCTGGCTAATTTTTTGTATTTCAGTAGAGACAGGGTTTCACCGTATTGCCCAGGCTGGTCTCAGGCAATCCGCCTGCCTCGGCCTCCGAGAATGCTGGGATTACAGGCGTGAGCTACTGCGCCTAGCCTCATCTTTTACAGTAATTGCATTCCTTCATAGCCTTTCCTTTGACTTGTGGCCTTTCCTTTGACTCTCAGAATCATTAATCTTTGGTAACATAATTTCAGTCCCAGTAGAAGTAATGCTTCCCCAGTCCTGATGATGTTTAGGATCCTCAGCATCCCTTACATGCTCTCTTAACTTTGCCCATGTCTCTGTTTGAAATTCCTGTGACATTTGAAATTCCTGTGACATTTGAACCACTTATGAATTTTGTTTGCTTTGGTGATATTGATGGATATGTTCAGTGTATCCAGTTGATGAGAATAATTTCTGACCTGCTCTTTGAAATAATTACAATGTAAACTAAAGAAAACTTAATCACACAATAATAAGAATTCCATACTGGATTCCACACCATTTTTCTAAATAATGTATTGTTTCATATAGTTGAAGGACAGGCACTTCAACAATATTTGCAGACAATTATTTTTAATACATAAATACTCAGATCTTATGTACATAGATTACCGTTTTATGTTAAGATGAGACCCTTATTTTTCAGAGTGCAATAGTAGCTCATGCTTTTCTACTTATCTTTTCCTTAGATACTAACATGGGATTGTGGCCACCCTATTATATCTCACTGTACAATTTCAGGGAGTTCACAGATAATGTCATATACTTTTTCTCCATGTCCTGTGGCATTCCTTCATCTAGTCATGGTCAGTGCTGAAGTCTTGAGGACCTACACAGTGTAATGTGCACAGGAAGGCTCTCCTGCCTGCATGTGCATGACATTCTGAGAACTACTGACAATGTGCTAAAACTCTCAACAGAAATCATAGGCACACGGCAGTCTTCTGTCAATCAAAGCCATGCCTCACTGAGGAGACGGATGCTCTCCCTCACTTTGCGACTACTTCCTTATGTAACTACAAAAGCAATATTGCTCAGGTTCTCAATCTATCATTAGAGTTCTAGTAAATATAACTCTTCCAGACATCCCATCTCATTTCTTTGGAGTTTCATCAAAATCAAGAAATTCTGGTCAAGGGCCCAGTATACCAGAAACATTCCACTGGTTATTCTTCACTTGATTTTGTTTTCTTAAGTGTGTGGTATGTTTTGTTACACTTGTTTTAACAAACCCTCATGCAAATTTTGACTCTGCTAAACGAGTTGACAATACATGCTTAGACCTAGCTGAACCAAGGGATCCAGCTGAGATCACTTGACCTATACAAATTGTTGTAAAGGGGGTCAGAATCATGGAACCATGTATTTAGATGTTTTCCTCCTCTTGTTGGAAGTGTAAAATCATATTTTGGAACACTCTTAGAATTCCGTATTAATTACATTAGACTCACGTGGACAATGCCTAAATTAATAATGGTATATAATTATTTCTTCTACCAGCATTACACACATGAACAGAATTTATCCAGCTGATATTCAGAATTTGTCATTATTTTTGGTCATTCTTTTAAAATCTTAAATTCCTCAACCTTTTTTTCACAAATTGTGTTGTAATCCTATATAATTTCAGTGTATATTTTCATAAAATAGTGTGTATGTGTTAGAATAGCTATTCAAATTTATCTTTCATTTCTTAGGCTAACAAAAGAATTATTTCCTTAAATGTCTTCCAAACACCATGTAACAATTTTGATTTTCAGAAGCTTAGATAATAAAATGGAATACAAGTTGATAAATAAAATAAATTAGCGTCTATTTAACTTTTTGATTCAAATTATGAAAGAAAATTTTAAGATCAAATAAGAAACAATTTTATATTTAAAGCTTCTTTTGCAGCTATGAATCTTGAAGTGAATTCTATGTATAATCACTAAAGCTGTCTTATTGCAGAATGGTTTTTCAGTCACCTACTCATAATCATGCAGGTTTTTTATTTTTATAAAATTGTTCTTTCTGGACAGTAATTTGCATTAAATCAAAAACTTTGTGGGATGGGATATAAAGAATGTTAAGAAGCACTGGTGACTCTAATGCCTTCCAAAGTTCCTGTAATTTCTTCATAGATAGAGCTGGAAGCCATCATCCTTAGCAAACTAAGGCAAGAACAGAAAACCAAACCCTGCATGTTCTCACTTATAAGTGGAAGCTAAATAATGAGAAAACCTGGACACAAAAAAAAGAATAACAAACTGGGACCTGCTTGAAGGTGGAGGGTGGGAGTAGGGAGACAATCGGAAAAAAATAACTATTAAGTACTAAGTTCGGTACCTGGGTGATGAAATAATCTGTACACAAAACCCCTGTGACACATCGACCTGTGTTGTAAAACTGCACATGTATCCCTGAACCTGAAATAAAAAAATAAAGTTCAAGTAGTTCTTTAAGCTGCTAACTATTTAACATTAGTCAAATAGAAAGTATTTTACATTAGTTTTTATACTGCTAACACCTACTGCAGCACCTAGAGCAAAAAAGGTAAATAAATATAATATAAACTAAATCCATGACTTTGGTTAAATAAATAATGGGGTTGATTGATTTCTTTGGCTCCCAGTTTCTCTTTGATGTGGCTTTTATCGTACTGGACATGGTTGTTTTTTTCTTTAACATCTAAGAAGTACACAAATTCTCTTCTTCCTTTGCTCTGATAACCCATGACTCTTGATTCTTATCCTACCCCATAGGCCAATTCTTTTTATTTTTACTTACTGGCTTCTCTTCTTATAATGTTACTCTTACCATTACTATACTTCTTGTAAGATAACTATAAGTCAAAAGGGTTAAATAAATTGTTAAAATATTAAATGATATGCTGCAAAGTGAGGATATAAACTAAAGTGGTGACTCACTTCTCCAGCTTTTTTTGTGTTTGTTGCATTTTTAGACTAAGCCTTCATTCTTACCCAGCATCTTCTTTGTCACTTAGAAGAACTTCATAGTATTTATTGAATGAGTGAATGAATGAGCATGTAATAGAGTCTCTCCGTTGAGGGAACATTAGAGGTCATCTAATCTAATTTCTTAGTAGTTAAAATCACAAGTTTGGTGTGTGTATATGTGATGTGTGTGTGTGTGTATGTTCTGGACTGAACAATAAATGTGTCTGTCACGGTAACTGTTGAAGTCCAGAGAATGCAAGAAACTTTTCCATTAGAAGTCTGCCCACATTGGGTTCAATAAGCTCCTTAGATGTTTCAGTTTTCCAAAAGAGAAGGTTTATTCTCTTGACTTGACCTAAGAGAATTTTCATTATGTTAAGGGAAATAAGGCAGGCATAAAAAGACAAATATCACATTTTCATTAATATATGGGAAGTAAAGAATTGAATTAATGGAGATAGAGAGTAGATTGATGGTTACTAGAGGCTGGGAAGGGTAGCAGGGAGTTGGGGATAAAATAGGATTGGTAATGGACACAAAATTACAGATAGAATGAATGCGATCTGATATTTGGAAGCACAATATAGAGTGACTATAGTTAACAATAATTTACTAAATGTTTTCAAATTGTTATGCTTGAGATGATGGATACTCTGATTACCCTGATTTGATTATTACGTATTGTGTGCCTGTTTCAAAACATACCATATATGCCATTAACATATACAACTATTTTGTATTCACAATAATTGAAAAAAAATTTAAAAAGAAAATTCTCTACCAGTGTTTTTTCCCTAGGATTGGTTTCCCTGGCAGGTCTATCATGGACTCAACTATGGTCAGACAAATGGACAAGGCACCTTCACCCAGTCTTGCAGACATCAGCAATGTCAGCAGCACACTTAGCTAAAGAGCATTGTGACTACCGGTAAAAAAACAAGAGAATATTCACATGTCCACTGAAAGAGTCGCTCGTTTGAAAAAGTGAATTATCTGAGTCCTAGAATAATTGGGAGAAAAGTAATTTATGAAACAAAGATTTCTAAGTATTTTAGTAAATGAAGACAAAACTCAGGAAAATATAGATAATTACTCTAGTTATTACTCCATTTTTTCAATATCATAAAGAATAATGAGAATAAAACAATTATACATTTTCAAGCCACAGATTTAAACAGCAATACAATATTCCTAGATTTCCTTTGAGAGATGTGAGCATCTCCAGACTTGGGTCTTTGGTTTGTACATTTTTCAGTCAGCACATAATAAGCATTTATAGTATAAACAATGGGTCAAGCACTATGCAAGATATTTAAACACAAAATCAAATAGAACATAATTCATTATTATTGAATATGTGGTCTACTGATGATATAGATATGTAAATACCTAATTATATTGAGATAAGTTTTAAAAGGGTATTATAAAATTAATTGTGACAACATACAAGAGGAAGCAACAAACGTACTATTTCATGAGACAATTACAACCATCTTCTCTGCTATTTCTCCCAGCCTACATTTTCCTCTCAATGTTCATGTCACAAATCCTTTTTCAAAATGATGTGCCTTAATGAAAGAGCATTCATTTCAACATCTGGTACTTAATTAATTAAAATTCAGTTTCACAAACAGACACTGAAAGCCTATTATGGGGACAAAACAGTGCTAGTTATTATTTATACAGCAATCCTCACATAGAGGTCACCAGGAGCTTGAACTATATCTAGAGAGAAATATTCGTCTCAAAGAACTTAAATATGAGACTAATTTTCCTAACAACCTGCACACAGAAAATAGGTGTGGACAGGTTTTACTTAAACTAGGGAACATAGAAAAAAATTGTGTAATTGTAAAACTGAAAGTGACCTGTAAGAACAGATTAAGTGTTGGCAAATACCTTAGAAGAGTGGCTTGTAGGGGAAAGATTTGCTCAAGCAAAGATAAAATGAAAAAGCACAGGACATGCTTACTTGATTAGTCACAGATAATTAAAAAGGTTGCACAAGTGGAAAAGGGTTTAACACAAGAAAAGTTAGGAAAATCGGATTTGGTTTGGATGATTAAACACTTTGGACAACTTTGCATTTTGTTCACTGTGTAAATGGAAGGCATTGAAAGGTTTAATAAGTAGAATATCTTCTGCTTTAGAATGCCTTGAAAGGCAATGTACAGAGTAGCTTAGAGAAGTATGAAAAGTGGATCATATGATTTAAAAAGTGCAAATGATTAAAAATAAAATGTTTGAAAACATCTAATTGAAGGAATTAGATCAGGAAATCAACCCATCAATGAAACAGAGCACCCAGAGAGTCAGGAAATAAACAGACCAAAGCATTTATGACCATGTTTATACATCCAAGATTATGTTTTAACTCTTCTATTATATTTATCATCACTGGCAATGCTTACTAACAGCCTTATACCAATTAAATAGCTTGTGATCTGCATTAATATTTAAATTCTTAAACATGATTAAGTTAATTCTATTGAAATCAAATGTTCCAAACTCTTTGGCAACAAAATGGATTGGCATGTGTTATTCCATCTGCGCTATGTGTTTTTTTTTTTTTAAATAGACAATATAAAAAAAAGTTGGTCGATTCACATGAAAAGGAAATCTGTAGCTCTGTCTTATAAAAACCATGAAAATAATACCAGATGATGTGACAGCACTTTGGTCTTCCTGCATGTAAACAAGTGGCTCTTGCCATCAGGAGATACAGTGGACTAAAATCCTTACCACCCTCTATTAAATTCCTGAAAGCAGTGTGGGACCAATAATCATTTGTCATCAGTCTTGTTATTGTTATAAAATATAAAAATATTTATCAATAATCATGCCTCTATCAAATGTATATCACTAAATACAGATCAAGGGGTATATAAACTTCAAGAAAATAAAATATAAAATTTATTTCAGTACCTAGAACAGCTCCTGACATTGTTTCAATAAATATGAATTTGATGAATGAATAAATGTATTTACATAAATATGTATTGAATTAATGAATAAATTTATACTGTGTATGTACTTTTAATTAACTTCCTAGGCCACAGTAAGCATTTGGATTTTTGGATCTCCATCAAGGATGTACTGTTTAGGTTCATTACATCTCAGCTTATTTATTACCAAGAGAATAAACAACCTGATGACTTCATAGGGTCGTTGCAAGAACAATGGAACTTAAAAACTGGTGAAATACAACTGGAACTATTTTCTGCCTTTCACATTCAATAATGCTAATGATTCTTTCTTTTTGTTCCAGCCCAAGCCAATTTATACTATTGGAAGGATTATTGATTCAATGTTGCCAGTCAAACAATAGCTAACATTTACTCTAAAATAATTGCAATGTGAAAAATAAAAGGCTATATTGAAAATACATTCTCTATGATCATTTATATACTTGTAAGAAAGATACTGTCAGAAACAGCATCAAATACTACATATGAAACAATTCAGTAGAAGCAAGAAAAATATGACTATGTTGATTCATCCATCAGTTTAGTCAATTTTTTTCCACTCCCATTACCTGTTTTTACTGGTAATGTGTTGACTTTTAAACTATGTTTTTGTTTATTGTTTTGTTTTCTTTTTCTCTGCTTAGGTCTGTTGTTACAGCAGAAAGTATCTTTCTGCCAAGATATAATCCTCTTGATTATTTTATTATTCACATCCAGAAAACTTGATTTCAGTACTTCATAAAACCAGATGTTTAGAGAAAGCCTAGCAACACTTTGATATGGAAATGAAATAGAATAGTGCTAGAAACTGGGAACAAAGAAGCAGGAATTACAATCAGTATATTAGTGTAAAAAATAGTGTATCCCTGATGAGCTAATATGTAAAAGTGTTTGTACACAGTGGCTCATGCCTTGAATCTCAGCACCTTGGGAGTCCAAGGTGGGCAGATCACAAGGTTAGGAGATTGAGACCATCCTGGCTAACATGGTGAAACCCCATCTCTTCTAAAAATACAAAAATTAGCTGGGTATAGTGGCTCGTGCCTGTAGTCCCAGCTACTCAGGAGGCTGAGGCAGGAGAATTGCTTGAACTGGGAGGTGGAGGTTGCAATGAGCCAAGATCGCACCACTGCACTCCAGACTGGTGACAGAACAAGACTCTGTCTCAAAAAAAAAAAAAAAAAAAAAAAAAAAAGAAAAGAAAAAGAAAAAAAATAGAGCTTTGACTCACAACCTTCAGAAATCTGCCCAGGAAACCAACCCCTTATCTATGACAAACAACCCAGAAAGCCAGGCTACCAAAAATCAGACTTGCAGGAAGCCAGACTGCTATCTGTTGTGACAATATAGGAGATTAAACAATAACTTCTATAACAGTCATCTCAAAATAGCCAGAGTATGATTAATAATGGAAGGTTTCTTTAATTGTTGTTTCTGCTTCCAACTTGGGAAGGACCAGAGAAAGTAACATACACATTCCTAACTGATTACATAAGGTGTCTCACCCCTGTAGTTAATTCACCTAACCTTTCCCATATCAACAACCACCAATTAGTGCATAAATAAAGCCTTTCCTTTTTTTCACTGTGAATGTTTATCACTTCTGTGCCTGCATTTGAGTTTTTGGCAAAATGCAAGTGAAGGTGAATGACTCTCTTGCTACAATAAGCTATGAATTAATACCCTTTGCTTTTCTCATTTGATTGGTCTTATTGTGTGTGTGTGTGTGTGTGTGTGTGTGTGTGTGTGTGTGTGGTGTTTCTGCATTGAAGATATGAAAGGAAGTGTATAATTCAATGGGAATAGACAGAGAAAGGAAAGACGTACATTATATGTGATGTAAAGTAAAGTGTGAACAGTCTTCCTCTTCTGGAGTCCTTAGTTTTTCAGCTGCATGTGAAGAGTGCAAGTGAGCCATTCATCAGTGGGCTTTCACTTATAGTATGTCATGAGGCGGCAGATAACATGAAGTCCAGAGTTGCTGTCATGTGAAGGCTTGACTAGAGATGAAGGATCCCCTACCAAAAAGGCTCACTCGTGTTGTCCAAAGACCTTAGTTTCTCACTGGTTGTTGACAGAGTGTTTCATTTCCTTGTCGGGTGGGTCTCTCGGTAAGGCGGGTTGAATCCTCTGTGGGTCACAGACGGCTTTCTCCAGAGTGAGTGATCCTAGGTAGAGACCCAATAGGAAGCTACGGTGAGCTAATCTCCAAAGTCACACTCGTCACTTTTCCTTGCTCTATTTGTTAGAAGTGAGACAAAATCTAGCCCACACTCATGGGAAGTGAATTTATGTTCATTCTACTTTTTTCATGTCTGAAGATTTTGTGGATATATTTTAAACCACAATAAAGTTTTGTTGTTGCTGGTTTTTGTTGTTACTGTTTTTTGGGGGGAAGACAGGGTCTCCCTCTGTCACTGTGCTGAAGTGCAGTGGCACAATCAGGGCTCACATTAGACTCGATCTTCCTGGCTCAAGAAATCCTCCCTCTCAGGCTCCCAAGTAGCTGGGACTATAACCATGACCCACCATGCCTCGCTAATTTTTGTATTTTTCACAGAGACAGGGTTTCACTATGTTGCCCAGGCTGGTATCGAACTACGGCTTCAAGTGATCTACCAGCCTCAGATTTCCAAAATGGTGGGACATTGTAAAGATTTAATATTGTTATTAACTCAATTAATCTTTCCTAAAACTTCTTAAAGTGGTCATTATTAATATCTCATTTCACAGATGAAGAAGGTGAAGCTCAAAAAGACTAAATAATTTGTTATCACAACGAATGCATTGCAGAGCTACAACCTGGATTTAGGCAATTTAGTTTGTGAGTCTAGGCTTTTAATTTTTATGTAAAACTGTCAACAATCTACACATCTCATTTTATAACAGGTTACTTTTGAGTTCTGAGAACTTCTTCCAGATTCATATATCCCTGAGATTCCTGCTTCTCTGGCTTCTTCCCTTCTAGTCTTTTCTCCTATCTGCTGAAGCAGCACCATTCCTTTGAAAGAAAGAATCCCCAGTTTTCTTTTCTTTTCTATTTACTCTTTTCTTTCCTTTTCTTTTCTCTTTTCTCTTTTTCTTTCTTTCTTTTCTTTCTTTCTTTCTTTTTTTTTTTTTTTTTTTGAGATGGAGTCTCTCTCTGTCCCCTAGACTGGTGTGCCGTGGTGCAATCTCCGCTCACTGCAACCTCTGCCTCCTGGGTTCAAGCGATTCCCCTGCCTCAGCCTCCAGAGTGGCTGGGAGTACAGGTATGCCACCACGCCCAGCTAATTTTATGTATTTTAGTAGAAATGGAGTTTTACCATGTTGGCCAGGATGGTCTCAATCTCCTGACCTTGTGATTCGCCCGCCTTGGCCTCCCAAAGTGCTGGGATTACAGGCGTGAGCCACCACGCCTGGCCACTTCGATCTCATTGCTTAGTGGAGGAATTACCTTGCTCAGCCCATAAAATATTTTCTCTTCTGATTATGTCCCTGAACTGAGCTCGCTCCTCTGTGAGGCAGGATTGGATGATCAAATTTAGAATTCCAGAACACTGAAGAGATTACTGGCTAAAGAACATGATGAAATAGGCAGGAATGCTAGTTATTTAAAATAAAAACAATGTTTAATTTTAAGCTATAGTAATGCAAGGAAATGCACAGCACTTTTTTCCCCCCCATTTTGACCTCCATCCGTGCTTCTTTTTGAAATAGCAAATACTTTCATTTTGTTTTCATGGCTTTGTTTTGGGAGTGCTCTAAGCACATATTTGTTCTGACTCTTAAGTAAATCTAACACTGAAAAGAGACTTAACGTCCCAAAGGGTTACAGGCTCAGAACTCTGTCATTCTAATTTCTAAAGACCCACACCAGAAACATGTATTATATAAATCATATTGTGGGTTAATTAGGCAATTACTGATAATATTCCCTCAATGAGGAAAACATGTTTTATAATTTAAAGAGCTGACAAAAAAACAATTGGGGACAAAATGGATGTGAATAGTATTTCAATGTAAAATTCCTCGTATATTTAGAAAAAGTATTTCAATCTGTGCAGAGATCCAATATTGTAACACTGTTACATTCAGCAAAGATAATTCTTTTCTTTTTAAGATATTTCTGAAATACTTTGTGTGCTACAAGCTTTTTTTAATTTCAAGAAAAATATAAAAGAAGCTGCTACTGTTATAATATACTGGGAAATCAGGGTTGGAAATCAACCCTATAGATTTCTTAAAATAAAAAATACTAGGGAAAAGTTTCAGACAATAATGGTTTCAGTGTATTTTCTGTCTCTGTATATTAGAACATACACACATCTTTCTCAATTAACAGCACTAAGACAAATGCATAATTTCTATGTGTTTATGTTCTGAATTGCTATTTTTAACAGTTTGCAAGTGTCTACCTGATGTTTGTTTGACAACAAGATTTCTCTTCCATTTAGTGATTTAAGTGAAACCTTCATGTAGAGTTGGTCAGATTTAGTTTTTAAAAAATCTCACATAAACTGATGGATCAGACACTATCGCTCTCATAATTTTGAGCAGTTCGTCCTATTTTAATTACTTTTGTGCCTTCTTTGCTGGCACATGGAATAATCTGAACAGTGTGGGAAATCTCTTAAGGAAGATTAGGCTAGGTTCCTGAAGGCAGCTCATGTTAACGTTAATATCAATTTTACACGTGGCCTGGAAATAGCTCAGTCAAAACCGAGTGTTAATTGAAGCTAGATGAGATTTTCTTTTTTCTTCAAATATATATTTATGTGTAACATAGGAATTAAGATACCTTTTTAACCTAATATTAAACTGGGCATGCATAGTCTCTGTCTTCTAGAAACCCAAAGAATCGCAAAACTCTCCTGTTTAAATTTTGTGTCTTCCATTTCCATGGAGATGGTACACCTGGGGTTAAATGTGGTGATATTGTTTATCTAGAGACCTGAACTCCCTGACCTTTGACTATCCTTTAGTCTGTTAGTAAAGATGAGATGGCTGTGTCTGAAAGAAATAAAGAATGGAGGGAGAGTGAATGAAGACTGCGGACCTCGTATGTATGTCTTCTCTTCTTCTATCTTAATTCCTTAGAAATGGCAGAGAAGAAGGAGGGGAACATCACACACTGGGGCCTGTCGCGGGAGAGGGGAAGAGGCAAGGGGAGGGAAAGCATTAGGACAAATACCTAATGTATGTGGGGCTTAAAACCTAGATGGCAGGGTGATGGGTGTAGCAAACCACCAAGGCACATGTATACCTATGTAACAAACCTGAACATTCTGCACATGTATCCCAGAACTAAAATAAAATTAAAAAAAATAAATGGTGGAGAATGTTTTTCTTTTAAGAAAGATCTCAAGAACAGTGCCAGAAAATAAGAGCTATTATCATCAATGGGCCACTTTTTATTTTATTTTATTTTTTTTTGAGATATTCCTAAAGGATAGAAAGCAGATGGGAGAAGACAAATGGAATTTAAAAATCCATGAAATATTTGCAGCAGACAAGCAGGGTAGGCCTGCTGGGAAGAAGGAAGTGGTCAGGGGGAGTCCTGGGGTAATTGACAGAGTGATGAATAGATGAACTGTCCTGGGTTCTAACCACAACACTCTCTACCCTCCCTTGGATTCACTAAAGATCTGACTGCAGCAACATCTGCCTCCCTGACAATCAAGTAGTTATGGGTGTTGGGGTCCAAGAGGCACAAAGAGGTCACAGATGGTGAGCATTCTTAGGGAAGATGGAAACAACACAGCAAAAAGCGAGCTATGTGTCCCTGAGTATAGAATATTTCATTCTTATCCCATAACAGCAGAGACTACCCTTGTAATCAGAATGTTTTCCTATGGATACATTTTCATTGTTTAGATAATTTATCATGGGAACATAATCCTTTGTAATTTATGTGACTAAAAATGTTTCCATTCCTATGATTCTGGCTGGTATATTCTAATCTCAATTCCCTTTCTTCCCCTCTCAGTCCTATGGTTTTATTCATCAAAGTCCTGCCCCTTTCCATAAATTTGTACTTCCCCAAAATAGATTGTGCTAAACCATCAATATCTGAACACATTGAAGGGCCCTAGTCTGTGTAAAGATGGGTTCTTATCTTTTCTCGTTATAAATTTTAAATTACTTTTTACTTCAAGAAAGTAGATCTGTGAAGAGAAATTAAGATCTTCAGCCCAGGAGGCCATCTAAGTGCTAAAGAGAGAATACCAGAGATTATTAGAGGTTCAGCTTACAAACAATTTGCTTTCAGCTCTAGGTCTTTAAGTTTTGATCTTCTATTTCTTCTCTGCTTTGGCTGGCTACACATGGTATATCATTTATTTATGTCTTGGATCACACAGTGTTCATTTCAGATTGCTGACTTCCATGGCAGAGGCTCTACTTAATCTTGGTAAGCGATTGAACTGCTCATGTGTCATGAGGGCCTGAATTGAAACACAATGATACAGAATAAATTCAGCCATTTCTAGAACTTTCAGTAGCAGTGGGAGTGCCACACTTTGAAACACCAACACAACCCAGCAGTGCAGAGCTGCTCCTCTTTACGGTGTGAGTCCCCTGCTGTTGTGTTATTTCTATGCTCTGAATTCACAGCTTTGTTTTCCTTTTGAGACCACATTGTATTTCCTGTTCTTTGGTCCCATTTTAGAAAATTTTAGAATCAGTGTAACTAGCATACCTATGCCATCCAAAACATTAGTGGCAACAACACTTCTTTAAATGAAATCTTATGTGAAAGTCCAATGTGAGAAATGTTTACAAGTAGTAGTTCTCCAGCTGATGGAAAAGTGGAAACACAAACTCTCTATTCTCTTCTGCCACTCAGCCTTTCTGAGTAACTTCATGGAGCGCTCCCATCCAGGGCACTGATCTCCCCATCTTCAGTAAAGGCTACACACTGCAGTTCTCCAAAGGACCATAGTCTTTTCTTGGGGTTAAAGCTTGTCATTGTACATGTCATTCATTTAAGTGAGTATTTTACATTAAAACAAAAAAAAAACTCAAGTGCAGGCTACAACTTAAAAATGAATTAATAATACAATTAATTTCATATGTACATCTTTTATAACTTTAAGATTTAATTCATCCATTGAACAAATCTTTTCAAGTATCTATTTTTGTCAGACAGTACTGTAGACACTAGGCAGAGAAAAAATGCTAAAGCTTTCTGTGCATGAAGCTCTTACATCTATTATATTGTGCCTACGATGGACTGAGATTGAGCAGTTTACATGTGAACCCTGCTTTGAACATGCCCTTTAATAAATAAATATAAAAGGAGCTCTTCCCACCTTTACATGCGTACACCCTCTACCAAAGAGTTAACATTTGTACCCTCAAAACTAATGACGATGAATTATTTACCATTCAAACGTACCAGTGAGAATGGTGTGCACTCGCATCTGAGAGTGCCCCTGTCTGGCAGCAGAGAATGGAGGTCGGTAGCATGAAGACATACTCTAGTTAGTGAAGGAAGTATCACCCGAGAAGGCCAAGAGCCAAGTACCAAACTACAATGCATTCTAATTTTAAAACAATGAACTGCGTTCTTAATTATTTGTTGCAGCCTGATAAAAACACTTCAGCTGACTCTGCTTTTTTGTCAGGTGCAACCTGGATTTGTAGAACTTAGATTCCTGATACAGCTTTTCAGTCAGACTATGACACCTTCTTGTGTGTAAAGTAAGTAATTTTTCATTTGCTTGTAAGCTCAGAAATACCATGTCTCTTGAATTCAGAAGGCATGTAGATTTACAACTCCATTTCTTTCTGTACTTGAATGTTAATGAAGAATGTAAGTAATTCTTTATCTTATTTAAAGTCTTTAAAATATGTCTTCGGTATTTCAATACCATTTTTAAATTTTCTGCAGACTGATGGAAAAAATAAAGTAGAATTATTTCCTTCTATTTTTAGGTAATTATTTTTTTTTCACCTTACAGGATAAATATAAAAGATCAAAAGAAAAATGGGACACGGTCAGAATCTATTTCTGAATCTGTACATGTGTTTCTTCCATATGACGATCTCATGCTCAGCTATGCAATGACACTGTCAGCAGTTATCTCTCTGCTCCCTTACTAACTTGTAAAATTCAGAATCATGAATTTTTCTTTGACTATATGCATAGCATCATGTAATTGCTGGGTCAAAATTAACCCAGTGCAGATAAAATCCCAAGTATGTGAGGTCTCCAGTGGTGTTCCTCAAGGTTCAATGCAGTACATGTGGTAGAATGAAAAGGGAGAGGGGTTCTGGAAATTCAAATAGGAACTACAAATTTGACTTGCTTGCTTATAGCAAATAAGGAGTGCTCTTCCAACTAACAATATTTTTTGTAATAAGCCTTAAATCTGCATGAAAAGCAAGGCTAGTGATAAGGTTGATAGTAACAACAGCAATAGCCACAAAGCATGATTAATAAGCAATGATCAGTTTACAGTGTTCCATCTCCTTGGTGCGATTAAAGTGCGTATTGTGAATTTATGTTAAAGGCACTGCTGGGAATATTTCCATCAGAATGCTTTAACCTTGGGAGCAGGTTTGAAGGAGTATCAGGTCTAAGGTGACATAAGCAACAAAAACTAACTCCAAATAGGCCCAGTATGAAAGCTCTATAGAACCATAAAGAAAAGCACAGCTGGCGTGGGAGTATTGTAAAATCACAAAGAAAAATATCCATCTTCCTGACTCCTTGCCCCAGTCACACTCCAGCTTTTCTCATCTCCCATTGGAAAGATTAAGCACATACCTCCTATCTCCCTATTTCTCCCTTTGTGTTGTGTTCAGACCATTCAAAGGACCCTGTCATCAATCTGAAATACTGGCTCCCAAATGCAATCCACTCTATTTCTATTCCTTCATTAATTCCTATTTCTTCAGCACAGGCGAATCTCATGCAGTCTTCTGGAAAAAGAAATATTAACTAATAAACTGACCTTAAAGTTGTTACACAGAAAAACCAGCTTGAATAATTCCATTCATTACAAAATACATTTGTTAGTTCTCTATGTCCCAAGCTGTGTAGGACAAGGTCCCTGCCTTTGAGCGATTAGTATCTTAATATTACATATAATATTTGCTTGAACTTTATAAAAGGACAGATGCATCCAAAAGTAGAGGGATTGCTGAGAATATTAGCAGACTAAATAAGCTGACTGAGTTTTGGAGAAGGATACCTTTCAAACAATAGTAAAATCACACCTTGGAACAAGCAATGGTTGCCTTGGGAAGGGTGGGATGGGGCACATGTCTTCTTCTTCTGAGGGAGAGAAAAAAGTACTTCCCCTTATTTGTTCATACCCTGACATACAGTTTCCTTGTAAGGAATCTCAAGTCTCTTTACATATTTTTATTTTGACATATTTATAGAATACTTTGTTTTGAAACTCTAAATGCCGGTCACTAACAGGGAATCAGGTAATTATGACTTAAATACACAGGAAAAAAGCTCAGAAGAAAAGAATAGAAAGTTCCAGAAACTTCCTCTTCTGGCCTCTGAACACCACCGGATGGGAGCACCTGAGAGCCAGGGGCAATGAATTGAAAAGACCCAGCCCTTCTGTCCTCCTGGTTAACAGAACAGGTTGACTGAAACAGACATTGCTCTCCAGGGCAATTTTGTGTCTCGTGGCCTAGAGATTCCTGGAGTGCTCTCAGACTCTCACTGCACCCTCCACTTCTGCCCACATCCAGTGCTCTTCCTATCCCAGGGTCTCTGATTCACTGACATATTACGGCTCTAAATTGTTCTAGACTTTTTTCCTGTGCTTTGGAGAGGATGAGCCAGGAATGAAGTATTGGACTCTGGGTCCTAAAGTATGAACTAAATTGAATTCTGCTCCTCAACAAATATGCTCAGGCTCTCTAGTTTGTAGTGTATCATTTCACAGAACAATGCCAGCTGCTCAAAACCTGACAGAAGAGAGGGAACAGGAGAAAGGGAGAGAGAGAAAAAATATTGACAGTCATAAAAATAGTTTTGGTTCACATCTTTAATAACACCCAAGAGTTTAGACTTTTTCCAGAGGAAATGTTAATTTATTGATTAATGAAATGACCTATTTTAGGAGACGTACTTGATTCCCTCTTAGGTCTCCATGATTGTGTTTGCTTTGCAGGTAACTATAATACTTGCAGGAAGTTGCATGGATTCTCAAGCTAGTTATACGTGAAGGAAGGGAGGAGATGGCAAATTAAGGGATGCTACTGCATAGGAAATGTTGGTACAAGCTCATACAAACTGTTTTGGGAGATAATTTGCAAGACTCAAATTGCAAAGGCTCAAATATACATGGTCAGAATTATGTAAAAACCATCTGTGCTTTAGTTATACTATCTAATTATATTTTGTTAGACTTACTATTGACCTAAATGCTGCCATACTGTCATGTGTAACTCACTATTTTTATAAATGTATTCTTGCATCCAAAGTAATTACTATCTTTACCAAAACTTATGAGAGAGATACAAGGACGGAAAGGATAAACTGTCTTCCTTACCCTTTAGTTTTATAGACGCAGAGATAGTAGATATCGGCTTATGTGAATCATCATGATTTCAAGAAATTGCTTGCAGTCTCCTGACATTTCCTCTGACTCATTTTAATACATTGCTTACCTATTTCCAAATGGAGCAATGAGTAAGAATGCTAATCCTGAACTCTTTCTTTTTTCCAGTAATAGAGTCAGCGTTTTTGAGAAAATACTATCTTTATTTCAGTGAGCGGACGGGCCTCACAGCCATTTCATTAAAGCACACGACCAGTGACTAAAATACAATATTACCTTCAATATCCAGGTGGAAAACAGAGAGAGAGTTTAGTTACTTCTGTAGGGGTACCCAGCAGATGACTGTTAACCTTGGGATCATATTTGAAGGAGTATCAGGTATAAGGTGACAGGTATAAGATAGACCCCATTCTTTATCATTTCCCCAGAATCCAAGTCTTTTTGAGTTGGCCTTTCTGATCCACCACCTTGTGAAAAGCATGCATACTGTTTCTGTATTGCCAGCCAAGTATTTACTTCTCAAATGTTTTGTGCATTACGATTTACGATGACGGTTTGTCTTAGAATGTTTCCTCCAGTGAACATAGGTAACAATAAAAAAAAAAAAAACCCTGGATTAAATATTAAAATAAGCCTATCAGATTTTATATCTCCTGGTAATTTGAAATGTGAACAATAATACATATACTTTAAAACTATGCTGAAAAGACTGATAAATGATAGCATCCTACACAGAAAGAAGGTAGGCATGCTTATAAAGCCAAGGACCTGGGGACTCCCTGGATTGTAGTCTTACTGAAGCTCTGTTGTGGATCTCTTACTTGATTTAGTTGATTCTACCATCTAACGTAATATCCATGCATCAAAGAGGCATACAACCAAGAGAAAACTATAATTCAAATAGTTGGTGTCTCTCTTTTTATAAAAACTATTCTATTTATTCACACCCTAAGTAAATTTTTTTAAATCCTCTGACCAAATAATTAGTAATATTACTAAATGCTATCCCTGCTAGCATCAGAAAACCTTCTCAACTGTGTGCTTCTTAGTGTTCTCACATCATTTAATCTTCTTCCACTAAATCTAAATATGTTGCCTTTTATCTATTTCCTCATCTATGGAACTATATACTCAAAAGTCCTGTTTTAAAATTCCATATTGGTTTGAACACATCCACCTATTTTTTGATTTGTGTTCAAATAGGTTTGAACATATCCACCTATTTATTGATTCGTCAGCAACATTAAATAAATGAAAAACTAGATAAATATCTTATACCTACAAAATTTAAGTGCCGCCCAATTTCCATGAATAAATTTTAACGTTAAAAATGTATAACTGTTAATAATTTATAAAATTGTTTTCTAAAAATCAGAGAAAGAATTCAGGTAAAATAAGTATATTTTTTCTCAAAATGCTTTTAAATAGCATAGAGCAATACAGAAAGAATAAGATCACGATATAAGCAGTCTTGATTAAAAATTTGAGTATGTCATGAAATATTGCCATTACGACTGCTTCTCTAGAATATGCCCAGATTATTGGATGAAATAAAAACAGTGAGAGATTCTAAGAGAGGAAATGAAAATGAGAGGTTAGAAAAGAAGAGGTGAAAAGGGAGTTGTAAATTAACTCTAAGTCCTTTTGTTCATAGCATTCTTTGGATGTTTTGAAAGACCACAAGGACATTTATGAATCTAACCTTTGTATTTAACATAGTGACAGATAATAACGTTGGTAAATATTTTTAACATGTAGATATTATAATTATTATATATTATTATTATTTTCAAGTGCAATCATAAAGAAAATTTGCAGAAAATCACAAAGGATAAAATCACTAACTGCTAAGATAATTAATTGGAAAAGATACAGCTGATATGACATATGTGAAAAAAACTACAGGTAAAAAATTACATTACATGCACATACTAACATACACACACATACATATATAAATAGCAGATAGATGCATATACGTGAGGTTATGACCATGAATGTTTTGAAAATTCCTCTGTGATGTCATTATTTTTCCAATCTATTGTATTTCAGTGGGAGTGGACAACATTAGTGGATATGCTAAAATTAATTTTATTGTAATGCATAGATATATAGAGTTTTGACAGATGCTTTGAAACCATTTAGATTGAGCTCAAATCCAGGCTCTGCTGCTTACTAGTGTCTTCAAATTTAATTTTTTTAGTAAAAGGGAAAATATATTCAATGTCACAGCATTGTTGCAAGAATGAAATAAGATAAGTACATACTTGGCACTCCACAATTTCAACCTTAGGTATCATCATTACTGATCATGTAGAAAATTGTCCCACAACAACATCCAGTTTAGCGGAAGGGATTGAGAGCATTATACAAGAGGAAAGACAAATATTCAGGGTGTGCCAACTATATACCCATTATGTCTTTAGGCTTAATGCATTGTTGTAAAGGAACTAACTCAAAATTATGCATAGTGTGTTGGTTGGAGTCAGTAAGAAGAATCTGCCTAGAAACTCTGACTGAAATATATATATAATGAAACTGAATATAATTAAAAATCTACTACATTGAAGTATGAACTGTCACAAATGACTTAAATGGCTTAAGAGTATCTATGATTATCCCATTTATTAAGAAGCAACACTATTACTTTTCACAATGAAATATTTATATGACAAAGAATTAATTGCAATAATTAGTGGGAAAAATATAAAATATTCATTTGGTTTTCATTGTCTTTTGGAAGGAAAAAGAAACATTGTTAAAGAAAATACATTTTTAATATTTAAAGGATAAAATATATTATTATTATTTTATTATTATTTATCTACATATTTTTTGAATTTCAAATTTATTTTAGATGCCGGTGGCACATGTGCAGATTCGTTACATGGGAATGTTGTGTGATGTTGAGGTCTGGGATGGAGTATGGATCCTGTCTCCCTGGTAGTCAGCTTCAGGGTAGTTTAACCTACTTTCTCTCCTTTGACACTCTAGTGGTTCAATGTCTATTGTTCCTGTGTGTGCTCAGTACTTAGCTCCAGCTTATAAGTGAGTACATGTGGTATTTGGTTTTCTGTTCCTGCATTAATTTGCTTAGGATTATAGCTTCTGGCTCCATTCATGTTGGTGCAGAGGATATGATTTGATACTTTTGATAAAACATATTAGTTTTATTGAAATTCATTTATATTAAAGAGCTATGTTAAATGGAATTTTTAACTTTGTTAATTTTAAAGTATTTTGATAAAATATTAAAGCTGCTTTTTAGTTCTTTTGTCTTTCTATATCTCCTTTCTATTTTCGTCCACATCTTTGATGCAGAGTGGCATATATTTACAGAATACTGGTATCAAAACAAGAGAAAGAGAAAATGACTACATCTCAATGCTTGTGAACATATAATGACTCTATATAATTTATATTTTCCAATATAGAGTTGTGTGGGCCAGGCTATGCACTGATGTGACTAGACATTCCCATAAGATACATAAAAAGAGAAGTAACATCAATTTATTTATACATATATTGACCAATATTTCTCTTAAATACTGTTGCCAGTATACCATTCCAGTTACAATAGAAAAAAAGTGAGTTTTATTTTTAATTTTTAAATAGCAAACCACATCTCATAACTTTCCTTCTAATACACAAATACAGAAAGAATACACAACTACTGTCACATATATTTAAACTTTATATGAGATTATAAATTTCTAACAGTTACTTAATAGGACATTGTTGAATACATATTGTATACATGTGGTAAGATACCATGAGCAATATAAAGTATTAAGAGAGGAGGGAAAACAAAATAGATAATTGCTCCACAGTTTCGAGAGTTTGCATTTTAAAGTCCAAACTTTAAATTATTAGTATTGCTAAAGGTATTGGACTTCATCACATGTATGTATAAGTTTGCCTGATATGTTTGACAAATTTGTTGTATGATCTTAAATGAATTGTTAATTTCTTTAATGTCAGTTTCTTCATCTGTAAAATGGTAATGATGACAGTGGTAACTATAGAGACACATATTTCATGGTTTTATCAAGAGGGGTTAGTTACATTGCATACATGATTTAGCATATGGCCCAGTGCATAACAAGTGTTCAATAAAAAGTGAGATATTTTTATTATAAAGTCTTAGGAGTTGCTTTGTGGTATATGTTTTAGTAGATAGACACTATGTAAGTGGCTATTTTTCTTGCTGAACTTAAAATACCCACAATGAAATATGCAGAAAGTCAAATGTCATGAACCTATTTAATCACATAATATTCTTTAGTTGTAGAGAAATTGTTTTCTTTCATTTTATAAAAAGTTTAATTA
The DNA here is from genome assembly GCA_963573385.1 of Cacajao melanocephalus. Classification (NCBI taxonomy): domain Eukaryota; kingdom Metazoa; phylum Chordata; class Mammalia; order Primates; family Pitheciidae; genus Cacajao; species Cacajao melanocephalus. Next base: position 8,602 of record CAUYLG010026048.1, on the reverse strand, counting down.
ATATTCTAAAATGACATATACCCTTCAAAGCATCCTTTTTTTCTGCCTTACTATCAATGAAATTCTTACATGGGCTTAACTTGTAGAATCTCATATATTATACTTCTAGGAAATATTTGCATTAAAAAACAAACTCTGCACATGTACCCCAGAACCTAAAGAACAACAACAACAAAAAAAACCTCTTGATTCAAATGAATGGCACATACTTTTGTTTTATAGACAGTGCAATACCAGTCCCAACATACACCATAGAAAGCTGCCTACTCTCATTGTTTTTAAGACTTGCTTGGATTGGTACAGAAACCTGTCAGAAGCCTGATAGAAATAAGGCCATAATATTCAATTATGTCAGTGGCCACAGAAGTGAACACATGTAATGTTGTGTTCCTCAGTGAAGTCCACAATTTTTGTTTCCTCTTGTCTTCAAATTCTTGGAATAAAAGTTGCCAAAATTATGGCCCAATAGGAATTTACTTACAGCTTTTAGAATAAAGATAGGGCTCTTCTTCTTTCTTAGAAGAATTCTGTAACTGTCCAAAAGCTTATTCTTGCTCATTGCACAAATAGAGACAATTTACTGTAGAGACAGCATTATTGCAATAGAGAAAGATTTTAATGCAGAATGCAGACTGAAAAATATCTTGAACACCAGTTTTTAGTTTTACAATATTGATGTTATCCAAAGGAACAATTGGGGAGGCTAGGAATCTTGTGGGCTCTGGCTGCATGACTCCTGTGCCATAATTTGTAATACTGTGGTTAATTTGTTAGTTTTACAAAAGCAGTCTGGTCCTCAGGCAAGGTGGCAGTTTTTGGGGAGAGGGCTGTTATCATCTTTGCTTCAAAGTTAAACTATACACTAAACTCCTTTTATATTGAGCTTGACCTACACCCAGAAATGAATAAGGGCAACTTGGAAGTTAAAAGCAAGATGGAGTCAATTAAGTCAGATTTCTTTCACTGTCATAATTTTTCAATGTCAAATTTTTCTTATTGTCATAATTTTTGCAAAGGCAGTTACAACTCTGTTATGGCTTGAATGTGTTCCCTCCAAAATTCATGTTGGAACTTAATCCTCAATGTGCTGGTGTTAAGAGTTGAGGCCTTTCAGAAAGTGATTATGGAGTATTGGAATGTGCCTTATTAAAGGGCTGCAGAAAATCAGTTTAAACCTTTTTTTCCCTTCTGCCTTCTGCCATGTGAGGAGGGCCTCACGGCAAGAGGGGCCTTATCAGACACTAAACCTCCTGGCACCTTGATCTTGGATGTCCCAGCTTACAGAACTGTGATAAATAAATTTCTGTTGTTTATAAGTTACTCAGTCTCAGGAACTTTGTTATAGCAATACAAATGGATTAAGACAAACTCTAAGGGTAAAGGGAAAATAAAATGGCTTGGATTTACTTCGTAATACAAAGAGTATAAATGCAATTATGAATCACTTATACAGGCTCTTTGTTTTCCTCTCTCACTGTGTCATAAACACATACAATTACACACACACACACACACACACAAACACACTAAATTTATCGTAGTTAGAACTTAGATTTTTTTTTCCTGTGTAGTGCAACAAGAACCCCTTTGTTTCCTTTCTTATCTACTGTGTTAACTTGTGATTAATGTTTTCCAAAGCGTGACAATTAAAATAGATTAGTTTGGGGTTTGAGATTATTTTAATCTAATTCCTCATTTAGTTATTTCTATTAAAAATCGAATTGACACATAGTTCAAAAGTATCATAATCACCATATTTAAATGCCTTGATGATGAACTGTGAACATTCACCAATTAATCTCCTAAATGTTTCCAATCAATTAATTTTCCAACACTGAAAAGAAGGGAACGACAGAGACTTCATTTCCCAGTTGATGGGTGTGTGTTTTAACTATGTACAGTACTATGAGAATAAATTATTTTGCATTGAAATATTTATCCCTGTTGTTCATAAGGTTTTAATTGTAATCCCATCCTTTTGATTGGAGATTAGAAGGTTAAAACTTGACATATTGTAATGTGAGAGAGGCTTGGTGATTCATGTTTTTCAATTTCAAGTAATGCATAGACATAACTCGTTTGAAATTTTGAAAAGGCACAACATGAAAGAAAAAAACCCTGTAATCAGTCAAATTTGGTGCATATCATTTTTTATTTAACGTTTGTTTGTTTGTTTTGAAAGCTTTATCGAAACATTCACTGTTTGGTGAAAGGGTAGATGTGCTATACTTGTTATACACAGTCATTAAAAATAACATGCATTAAAATTCTTAGTGAAAAATTAATCTCCCTTTAAGTTAAAACTAGTATATTTTTGCTTTGTTCTATCTTTTGTCTGTAAAGATTTAACAGGCTTCCTTGGAAACAATAGGATGTTTATTTTTAAGTTTTCTAAAGTTTAATTCACATATAAAAACAACAGTACAACTAGGGACAATAAGTAAAAGCATATAGTAGTAAAATATAAGGGTGGATAAGCATAAAAGCAAACATGAACTCAAAGAAAATTACTTACAAGGATTTTCTCTCACTATTAATAGATTCATGATTATGATGTGTGGGGCCATTTTACTGTTTTGTTTTTTTATCTTTAACCAACAACTTTATTTTTTTTTAGTAATAATGTTTCCAGTTAAGATAATCTGGTACATAGAGACCATAAAAAATATAAACAATAGGCCGGACGTGGTGGCTCACGCCTATAATCTCAGCAATTTGGAGGCCGAGGCAGGTGGATCATGAGGTCAAGAGATTGAGACCATCCTGGTCAACATGGTGAAACCACGTCTCTACTAAAAATACAAAAATCAGCTGGGCATGGTGGCACACGCCCCTTATCCCAGCTACTCGGGAGGCTGAGGCAGGAGAATTGCTTGAACTCAGGAGGTGGAGGTTGCGGTAAGCTGAGATTGCGCCATTGCACTCCAGCCTGGGTAACAAAAGCGAAACTCCGTCTCAAAAAAAAAAAAGAATGTATATTTATGTGTATATACATATATGTATATATACACATATATGTGTATATGTGTATACACACACACGTGTATATGTGTATACACACATACATGTATGTGTATATATACATATATGTGTGTATATGTATATATACATATACACGTATGTGTACATATACACACATGTATATATGTGTACATATACATGCACGTATATATGTGTACACATACATGCATGTATATATGTGTATATATACATGTATGTATGTGTACATATATACGTGCACGTATATATGTGTATACACAATAATAACAGAAATGATAAAATATTTATTTAATGCCTACTCATTTTAAAGTATTATTTTCTTAAGTCAGATTATAAGATAGGTTTGATTGTCAAGTTCATTTTATAAATTAAGAAACTAAGGAGGAATATTTCTAAATGGATCAAGGTCACACAACTAAGAAAAAAAGGGGATTTTAGACTAGGGTTACCTGATTCTACAACACATGCACTTACATATTGGCTATATTACTTTTGTTATTGTCTAAAAGTTCAATTTGTTTTGAGTTATAATTATATTATTTGTCATTAGAAATCAACCTATTTTTCACAAAATTTTTTCTTTTGGAACTAATATCAAATTTCTTTATTTAACTTATGTGTTTGAAGAAAATTATCACAATACTTTGTTATAATAAGTGCATTTATTATAATGAACGCAATATGAGATACATTAAATTTAGAGCAAAATTGAGAGAAATACAAATAGTTGCAGCCTGTGCAAGCATGAATGCAAATTAATTCATAATAAATTATATCCTCTTTGTTTCAGTAGATTACAAAATGGAAGTATCTTCCACAAATAACTTTTGGTTGTAGGAATAAAAATGTATGTGAAATAACTATTAAGGTATTGATCACATTTATAAATGCACTATATAGAGAATGGAGAACTTTATATGTAACGGGCCAGTCAGTAACTCTTTGGGGCTTTCGACTCTGTCACAACAATTCAACTCTGCCATTTTATTATGAAAGCAGTAAAAGAAAATACATGAACAAATGAGTATGGCTGTATTCCAACACAAACCTTTAAAAAGTGAGCAGAGACCCCAAATTATATTATCATTTGATACAGTAACTTTAAATTTTTAATATAATTCATAGCACTGTCATGTGGTACAAGAATATGTAAATTAAGCAATAGCAAATGCTAGCCATCAGAAGGGCAAAAATGTTAAGCATTTATATACTCAGGTAAAAATCAACACTGCCCATAATTGTGATCTAAATGATGTTATGTAGATACTTTTGTATTCAAGAAGAGAGAGTGGCTGATGAAGATTTGAGTAGTAGAGGTAATTAGCCAGGATATAAAATTTATTCAGATGTTGAGTAAAGAGAAGGCTTGCTTCTGCACAATTTTATTTCTTCTTTGATCTCAGTGCTTTCTTATATTTGCTACTCTCTATAGTTCAACTAACTGAATTACAATTCACCCAACTTCTAGAATGTTTCCTTGCCCCCTTGCCCTTGATTCTCTTCCTCATACTTGGATACATCTCTACATAATGACATAGTTTCCATTTCTCAATTCCAGTATCAACATATATATCCTGAAGAATCATTTTCTGATTCCTTCAACATATTCCTCCTTCCCAATAACCAGCCTATTTTGCAGCACTCACATTCTACGTATCAATAGCCCTTTGTCTATGTTCCTCTCCACTTCCACAGTAGTTGTTTAATTACTTGAGAGTCTTATTTATTTAAATAATTTAATAGTGACTCACCAATGGAATGAAAAGATAGAGACATGGAGTATATTTCTATTGAACTGAATTAAATGCCTCCAGAATAAAATAAAACAAATAAGCAAGCTCCTATGCTATGGAAACCAACTGGTGTTTTAAACACAGTGCTAACAACGACAAATAATCTACTGCTTATAATTGTATCCAATCTTTTAAAATTAACTGTGTTGCCAACAGCCTAAACCAACATCCTTTTTATAGTATCAGTCTTGACCAAAACTTTTATGCATTTTTGCCTACTGATTAGAGATGGCAAAGTGTTAATTTTGTGGAAAATATTGCTATTCAGTTGCTAGTAGGGTTTTCTTAGATACCTAAATGTGTAACTACTTCAATCTATTGGAGCATGGGCCTCTATCTCCACAGTAACTTTAAACTTGTCATCTAACTGCAAATATTTTACCAATTTGGAAGCATATTCTCTATTTTCCTAGCTTATGCTTTCTGGATTGGAGAACTTTCAGCTTCAAACAAATGTTTTCCATATACTATCTATGTTGCCCATATTGCACTGATATTTTTTAAATCCTATATGTAATCTTTGCATCCATGACCACCACAGATAGCATATATAGTAGACATTAGTGCTGCTTATCAAATGTTTTCAGTTCTTCTGATTTTTTTGTTCAGAATAAGAATTCATGGCCTGCCTCATTTGAAAATGGATGGAGCCTTTGACTAGTTCTAACCAAAACCTTGTGAACATGAATGAGATATATCGCTCTTCTGAAAAGCATTTAATTGCCAGTGAGACCTTCCAGAGGTCTATTTTTATTCTGCTGTGGTGACTAGCAACATTCAACATGTTTGCCATCTGTCAGTCTTGGTCTAAAAGTGACTAGAGTTGCTGACTTCTGATAGACACACAGAATGAGCAAAATATAAACATTTGTTGTTTGAGCCTCCAAGATTTAGGATTGACTGTTTCCATAGCATCACCTAATTTATCCTGAATGATGTAGAAATCAGAACCAGAAGAGGAATGTTGCTGTAACAAAACAAGCAGACCTAGATACCTGTCAGTGCCTTATGGATGGGTCATTTGAGGGTGAGAAAACTGACCAGTAAAGATCTATGTTATTCAATGGCATAAGCATTTGGTTACAGAATCACCTGAGATACTTTGGAGCTCAGAATATAAAGCTGAAACTGTTGTAATGCTCAGAAAATAGGTTGGACATTAGAATTACAGTAGCCAATGCTGGATTCTATTAACTGCCATTGACAAGCTATTACAATTAAGAAATAGCCTCGGTAAATAACTGGGTCTTGTAAAAGCAGAGATAAAAGGAAAGACAGAGAGAATCCAGAAACAGGGAAGTTTTTAAGTTGGAAAAATCTACTGCATTCCATCTTAAGGAGATTAAGATAAAATGAGAAATGTTATAAGCAACAATACCAATTGAAATTTATTTTGCAGGAGGATTAAATCTAATAGAGGACCATTATACACTGATTGTTAAAACATCTGAAAGAATTATTGTTGTTCCCAGAGAAATCTTTTTTGTTGTCAGAATTGTTGAGGAAAAGGTCTCTTGGTGTAACATGCCCATTAAAATCTGATAAGCTCAAGTTATCTGTGATTAAGAAAGAAGAATGTATTATATCAAACTGAACTGTGGTTACTATTATTGGTGCATAAAACTAACTGCATGCAAATTGTTAAGAAGCTGAGTAAGTTATTGTGAGACTTCTATGACCAAAAATCTCTGCAATCTAGACTAATAGATAAAGTGACAGTCCAAGGTTTAAAATGGATTTATCTGGAAAGCAATCAGGCTGAGCATACTACTCAATGCTCAAGGATAATATATTCTTCTGATTCGAACTTAACGTATAGACAATGAGGAAAACAAAGAGGGTTAATTCTCTGAGAGGTGCAAAGAAGCACACACACAAAAAGCTAGACTAAGGGACTTCTCTTCTAGAACAGAATCAAAGAATATTCAAGGAACATTTCTCACCACCAGAATAGGAGTACATCAAAAAGTTTTCCCAGAAATGCTATAGATTACTATATATGTGTCTTGCATCTTCTGCTTTTTAAATGTAAGTACTAATTGCAGTTTTAAGGCATCTACTGTACCCTTATATATCAGACTGCAGGGGCACATAACGACTAGATCAGTGATCCCCAAACTTTTTGGCACCAGAGGTCGGTTTCGTGGAAGACAAATTTTTTATGGATAAGGTTGGGGGTGGACGGTGTCAGGATGAAACTGTTCCACCTCCGACCATCATCGGGTACTGAGGGAAGGTGTTCTCTTTCCAAGTCCACACGGGAGCGTAGTTTTAAGGGCAAGAACTTCCCAGCCATACCCCCTTCCCATCTCTCTCCATCGGGGGATTTAGCTGTCTTTGTTTAAATTTTCGAGGGTATGGGAAAGGGTCAAAAGTCAACCACTCCAGCGGAAGTTCTAAGGAACTTCTTCTTTTTTCTTTTTTTTGAGACTGAGTCTTGCTCTGTATCCAGGCTGGAGTGCAGTGGTGCAATCTCGGCTCACTGCAACCTCCGCCTCTAAGGAACTTCTTTTATTGGCCAAGTGACTTGGAGAGGGAGGGAATTCCTCCCAGGTTAAAAGCCCCTGTCTCCCTCATCCGGGCCAGTGAGTCCCCTTCCTCACTCTCTCATGGAAGCCTGTCTTCCCCTCCTAAACGCCATCTCTCTCTCTATTCCCTTCCACTAAGTGTGGAAGCTGCTTTCCTCTCCTGGATTCCATCTTTCTGGATTCTCTCACTCAATGTGAGAGGAGCGTTCCTTCTCTGGTTTTCCCCCTTCTGGGAACCCTTCTCACTCACTGTGAGAGTGGCTTTTCTTTTTTTTTTCTTTCTCTCACTCAGTGTGACAGCTAGCTCTTTCTTTCTCTCTTCTCCTTTTTCTCTTTCTGTACATAAATAAATCACTTCTCTGCAAAAGCTTTTTGAGTCTGGTCTTTATGAATGCACTGCACTATAGTCTCCTCTCCCATTCCTGGGTGAGCGATAGAACAAGAACCTGGAGAAATGTCCTCTCAGGGGAGTTGAGGGCTACCCTGAACCCCAAAACCCAGAAACAGTATTAGATTCTCATAAGGACCACACAACCTAGATCCCGCTGCAGTGCAGTTCACCGTAAGGTTTGCCCTCCTCTGAGAATCTAATGCCTTGGCTGATATAACAGGAGGCGGATGTCAGGCAATAAGGCTCCCTGGCCCACTGCTCAGCTTCTGCTGTGCGGCCTGCTACGAATAGGCCACAGACTGGTATGGGTCCAACGCCCCTATGTTGAGGACCCCTGATACAGATCCAAAAAAGCCGTTTCTGGTCCTGATCTGTTTAAGCATCACTTTCTTACAGAAAGACTACCATTCAAATATCCTCAATCTTCAGATTAATATTGTGAATACTGAAGGCTTAATGTGTTATTTGCTTTGAGGTCCAAGTAAGTATATGTTATACAATGGAAAGACAGAGAATCAGATAGTCCTAGTCCATTTGGGCTGCTATAACAAAATACCGTAAACTACTGTGTGGCTTAGAAACAACAGAAGTTTGGCTGGGTGCAGTGACTCACATCTGTAACCCCAGCACTTTGAGAGGCTGAGGCAAGCAGGTCACTTGAGGACAGGAGTCCAAGACCAGGCTGGCCAACATGGTGAAACCCCATCTCGACTAAAAATACAAAAATTAGCTGGTGTGATGGCAGGAGCCTGTAATCCCAGCTACTCAGGAGGCTGAGGCAGGAGAGTCACTTGAACCTGGGAGGCGGGGTTTGCAGTGAGCTGAGATCACATCACTGCACTCCAGCCTGGGCAACAGAGCAAGACTCCATCTCAAAAAAATGTATTTGT
>CAUYLG010026047.1:0-12271 GCA_963573385.1 Cacajao melanocephalus | reverse complement strand
TGATTGTTCTCTTTTTATTTACTTAAGAATTATTCATTGAGGCACTGTTTACAACAGCAAAGACCTGGAACCAACCCAAATGCCCATCAGTGATAGACTGGACAAAGAAAATGTGGCACATACACACCATGGAATACTACGTGGCCATAAAAAAAGATGAGTTCCTGTTCTTTGTAGGGACATGGATGAATCTGGAAACCATCATTCTCAGCAAACTGACACAAGAGCAGAAAACCAAATACCGCATGTTCTCACTCACAGATGGGTGTTGAACAATGAGAACACATGTACACAGGGAGGGGAGCATCACACACTGGGGTCTGTTGGGGGGAGCTAAGGGAGGGACAGCAGGGGATGGGGGTTGGGGTGGGATAACATGGGGAGAAATGCCAGATATAGGTGATGGGGTGATGGAGGCAGCAAACCACCTTGCTATGTGTGTACATATGCAACAATCCCGCATGTCCCACACATGTACCCCAGAACCTAAAGTATAATTAAAAAAAAAGAACAAAAAAGAACTATTAAGTAAAATTTTGAATGAGAATAAAAAAGCAAAAGATATTCTTTATAAAAGGAGGTAGTATTATACGTTTTCCTAACTGGTATGGGCAAAATGGATGCCTTTGAATTTGGCTATGCCATCTTACTAAGCTTTTGCTGACAGGTCTTCATAATGAGAGAACACTTCCTTCAGTGGACTGCCCAATACCTTTGTAAAACATATAGAAATCACTGCCTGGGTTAGAGACACAGACTACATAGATAATTTTTCCTGAAATAAATAATCTCCTCTCCATGTCTTTCAAAAGTCACTGATGAAGGGAAAAAAGTTAAAATAAGGTTAACTAGATCTGGGTTTTATGATGCCTACAAAAATCTGCAACCCAAAGATAAAGACTTCACATTCCTTTTTGGGAAAATACACAGCACCATCTAAAGAGTGGACACAATTACTTCAGTGAGAAACAGAGGTCCTTAGAGGAAAAAGAGGGGAGTCGGAACCATCGCTATTTCCTGAACACTCTGCAGCTCCTGTCTGCTTCATTAGCAATGGGCAGCGTGGTACTTCTAATTAAGAAGTCATTTAAAATAATTTGCAAAGAGCAGGGACATGTCAAGTGTGGAAAGTTCCTCATAGAGGACCACTTCAGGGCTAATGATGATGAGACTGACAGCAGTTGGGGACCTCAGAATCTTATTCTGGCAGCTTGAAAGAGCACCTAATTAGCACCTGTGCTTAGTTAAAAACAAAATAAGGAACCAATTTGTGGTCCTGGGCCAGGTAATTTTCAGCGGCAGAAAGCCTTCATGTGCTCCAGGAATTCTGCTATTCTAAGTAAACTAATCAATAACAGGGGTAAATTCTATTAACAGAGAAATTAATACCTCAACTGAAATTGCAATGATAAGTAGCTCAGAAAGCAAGGAAGCTGCCAGATTCCTACGTAGTCATTTAAACCAGCAGCAGGTATTCTCTAAGACCAACATGGAGTTTACTATTTTGGCTTGTGAGATAATTTACACTGGCACATATAATGTGCTGTCTTTCAAGGATAAAGAAGGTGACAGTGGCCAGTCCTTCATTGTATCCTCATCAATGAAAGGACTTGTGAGTCAGAGGGGCGCTGTTCAAATTTTTAAGTTGCCATTCACGAAATGAATAATACGGACTTTATAAAAAGCTTATGTAAGCCTCTTCTTTCTCATCTGTATGATGGAAATATTAGTGTTTATTTCACAGAGCTCTTGTGAGTACTGGTTATTATATGTGTTAGTTACTAAAACAATGGTAACCCTTATTATTCATATTTCAACACTGGAGATCCATTTACTTAAAAATATTTTTGAATGCTTATTATATTCTAAGCCTTATGTAGTTTCCTAAATAAAGATAGCTTTGTTAATTTTCAATATTTAGACTAGAAAAATATTGATTTATGAAACCAATGAAATTGATAATGCATGTGGGGCTTAAATCCTCGATGACCTGTTGATAGGTACAGCAAACCACCATGGCATGTGTATAACTATTTAACAACCCTGCATGTTCAGCATACGTATCCCAGAACTTAGAGCAAGACAAAAAATAAAAAAAGAATTTTTTTCAAAATATGGCAATTATCATGTTGCATTATCCCAAATAGTTCTTGAAACTATAAGAAATTACTTTCTTTCTCAAACAATAAAGCTTTATTAACATTGAGGATATTTATCCAAATGTGCCATGTAAGAGTCCATGAGATTCTCCAAGATGAATTTTCAAACAGAGTTTGTCATGAACCTCTAGTTGAAATAATGTCTTCTACTTGGTATATATATTTTTAAACAAAAAGCTCAGTTGAATTTCTGTAATTTGTAATGTTTACTTTAAACTCAGACTCAAAACATAGCCTACATCATCAGTGAAATTATTCTGGGCAGGAACTCTACTCCGATTTTCATGTTAGTGGGAGGACTTCTGAAGTAGGGTGACCATGACCTAAATAAAAACCTGAGGATTTTGTGACTTTTGACTTACTTTGACTTTTGTTATTTTTTTCCTGGCCAATTAAAAGACTTGGGTGCCCTCTGCTTTAATTTCCTCATTGATAATTGGGAGCGAGTGTCTTGTACCTACTAGGATTCACAGTACCTGTGTTTTGATCTTATACAGATAAGACTCAGCAGTGGCTTTCAAATTTTAATTGCAGTAGAATCACTTGAAGGGCTTAAGACACATATTTCTGAGCCCAGCCTCCAGTATATGATTCACGACATTGGGGTGGCGCTCAGGAATATGCATTTTGGACAGGTTTCCAGGTGATGCTGATGCTGCTGTTTTGGAGACCATACTGCAAGAACCGCTGGATAAGAGTAAGCTGGCCTAATTTTTGTCAGGTGCCACAATGACACTATTACTAGCTAGTACTGGTAGACTACTTGATAGCAACATGTGTTCGCATACAGTTTCATTTTATCCTCACAGTAACCCTGGGAGGTAGGCTTTATTAGATCTGATTTATACATGAGAACTGTACCGTAACTGCTTCTGTTTTTTTCTCTCCCAATGGGCTAGAAGTTCTTTGAGGCCAGATTCCACATCATATTTAGTTCTGTATCCTCAACACATAACAGGGCATCTGGCAATATATGTTTGTAGAATGAAGAGAAGGATTTGCCTTCGGTTATGGTGAAGCCCAGTTTTGAACTTGAGCTTCTTAAACTTATTCTAGGGGATTTTCTAATCTTGATTATATACAAATTAAAAAAGCAAATTTGCTCTCATATTTGGGAAAGTGTAGAATTGTTTTTTCCACTTTATCCTAAAATTCTAGGTTTAAACACCTAGCTAGCCAAGGTGATTAAAATTTAACTATACTATTAGATGCTGAAATACAACACATCAATCATATATTACATAATTGTTCTTTTCTCTTTCTTTCTCTTTCTTTTATTTTCTTTCTTTTTTTTTTTGAGATGGAGGCTCACTCTGTCGCCCAGGCTGGAGGGCAGTGGTGCAATCTCGGCTCACTGCAACCTCCACCTCCCAGGTTCAAGCAATTCTGCCTCAGCATCCTGAGTAGCTGAAATTACAGGTGTGTACCACTGTGCCCGGCTAGTTTTTGCATTTTTAGTAGAGATGGGGTTTCACCATGTTGGCTAGGCTGGCCTCGAACTCCTGACTTCAGGTGATCCACCCACCTTGGCCTCCCAAAGTGCTGGGATTACAGGCGTGAGCCACAGCGCCCGGCTCTTTTCTCTTTCATCATGACTGCTTTACCAAATGCAGGCAATCTTCACTTTGCCAATCTTCACTTTGGTAGTTCAGGACAGTAAAAATGATTGTGCAAGGTAAAATGGTAAGAAGTGATAGTAATAGTCAATGGGGAAACTTACATGACAAAAAAACTTTCTTTTTGTCAGAACATTAAAGACTTATTGTTGGTTATAAATGTATAGGGAAGTAAAAAAAATAATAATACTCATATTCATTTAGTATGTTGTAATTTAGAATATTAGAAGCATTGAGAATTAAAGTGTTTTATTTCTTTGTAAATGATGTTTCAAGCATAGTTCAGATAGTGTTTGCCTTCTGCTTATCACATAACTTATGATATGGAATAAACATCTTTTCCACGCCTTGGAACATTTTCATACTCTTAAGTTTGGATAAGCTTTTAACATTTTATCCTTTGCACTTTCAGTGTTGTAAAATATCTCTAATAGTTACCTTAACGTGCACTTTTTTGCTGGAATCACTTCCTCTGGGACACTGTCATCCTTTTCATCTCAATCAGTTACCTCATTTATGTTGATAAATTTGCCCTCACTAAGTTTCTTCTGCTGCATAACTAAGAGTCTCTTGACTGGTTGCAGTGTCAACATTTCCGTGGTCAGCTATTTTTTTCTATCTCTTTGGAATCTGGGTGTAAATTTCACATCAGTATCTTTATCTGAGCTACAGCTTCACCAGCTAGCTTAACATTAATCAATTTATGAAGATTTACAAAACAATGAAGGTAGCCTTCACTGGCAGTAAAAGGTCCTGCTTAATTCTCCTTAATTATAGTTTTCTTTCATGTTTCTTTCTTTCGTAGTTATAGTTTTCTTTCACCTCATTGCTTTGGCCTTAATGCTAGCCACACTGATTAGGATTTCTTTTTGATTGCAGTCTTCAATCAAAAATATAAGTAAATGCTCCAATGCAACAATAAATGACTTTCTATTTATTATGCAATTTAAACTGACAAATGTTGGAGGAACCTGACTTTGTTTTTCTAGTCACTGGACTTTTTCATTATGGGTCATATCATACCATATCATCTTTCAGGCCTAGGTCTTGTCCTATCTTCACCAACATTTTCAAATCTAGCATATAATTTTACTTCACTTTTTATATCTTTGCTACTCTTTAATCTCTGTTATTCAATTCTATCTTTTGATTATCAATTTTTGTAAAATGTCGTGGGGTTTATCACTTGTAGACAAGGAGACAACACAACTACATGCTTTCCTGTCTGTGTGTGAAATGCATAACAGATGGTGCTCGATGAATAACTGACAGACTGTGAAAGAATTGGTGTAGTCAGTCATCTATCATGATGTACATTGGCTTATGTAATGTTTGTGGACTGAAGAGTTAGCAGCGAAGTCTGTACTTTATATAATTACTGTACTCACAGGTAATATGCTGTGTTTAAAATTTGAACCATGTTATTGGGCTGTTGGTATTATTTTATTTAGCTAAACAATAGTAAATAAATTTCCTGCATATTAGGAATGTGCAATGTGAGGACCACCTATAACCAGAAAAAATTTATCTTCATGTCAGAATAAAAATATTTGCATAATTTCAAAGCCATCCACTGTCAAAATAGTGTCCAAAAATATCTTCTAAGTTGTTTAAAGAAACAACTTTCTTTTGCCTCCAGATGGACTGATTAAATTAAGAAAACCAGAGATACATATTTCAATATGATTAAAAATATATATAGAAAGAGAGAGAGAGAGATTCATAAACTTTTTTTGAAGATTCAGTGCAACTTAAATCAACCTGTGGAGATAAAAGTTTAAAAGCTAGATGAAATATACAAAGACTATGTTAAGATTTCATTATTTAAGTTTCCTGCTAATCTATTTCCTGAGTATCTTCCACCTGAGTATTTCAGTGGTGTAAATAAAAAGAACAAAGTTCTAAGCCAGACTAGGTGAGTTAGGCTCTCTAATGGAATTTAGGAAATTTGGCTCGGTCCAAAGAATCATTTGTCTAAGTTCCTGAATTTTTTCTTTTTTCTATGCTAAGATTTTATTCACTGTGTTACGCATTGCTGTGATGGAACAGCTGGAAAATTTTTTAGGGATTCATTTGTTCATTCACTGCCTGTAACAGTGCTTGGTACATAGTTGGCATTCAATAAACACATATTTTATTGAACTCATACTGGACCTTGGGAAAGGAAAGATGATATAGACACTGTCCTTGTGGGCACAGAATAGGGCTCTCTGTACCACAACCTTCTGGTGAATCTCTGGTATTGTCCAGTGACAATATTAATGAAGTTTCTAATTTATCCAGTGCATGCAAAATACTAGAAACTCGATTGTTTGAAACCAAGATTAAAGACGGAGGTTCTGCTTTCAAGGTGATTTGCTTGCAAGTCTGTCAAGGTTTGCTGGCTATTGGATAGGGGTCTCTGTTTCTCTCCATTTGGCCTCTCCATGGGCCACTTGAGTATCTTTACGATATGACTGGCTACCCCAGAGAGACTGATCCAAGAAGTCATGATAGAAGCTTCAATGCTCATTGTGCCTCACCTTGAAAGTCACACATTGTCACTTTCTCAATGTTCTATGGATCACAAAAGGATAGCCATGATTCCGTGAAGAAGGTATGAATACTAGGAGGTATTTTATTTATGAGATATAAATGATTTTTATATTATTTTGCAGATGAGCAAACTGAGGCATGGCTAGTAAGTGGCAGAGCTGAGATTTGTACAAAGGCATTCTGGTTTGAGAGTTACGGTCTTTAGCATTATGTTATTGGGTAAATATACTTTAATACTTACTATCATTATTAGATGTTGTTTCCATATGTTCTGGGTGTTTATGAACTATTCTATTTTATTGGTCTATTTGTCATCCCTGTAGCAGTAGTACCACATTGGTTTTATTATTATGGCTTTGTGTTAAGTTTTTATATCTAAAACAATTCCTCCGCTTCATTCTTCTTCATGACATTCATAGCTATTCTTCAATCTTTATGCTTTTATACATTTTATAACAGTCTGTCATATTTCATGAAGAACTCTGCTGATGTTTCTATTAGAATCATATAGAACCTAAAGATCAATTTGGGAAAAGTGGATGTCTTCAAGATATTTTGACTTCCTTTCTTCAACTAGTAGATTTTTGGATATGGTATATATGTCCATTGACCTGCCCTATCTTTTTAGAGATCTGGGTGACTTCTATTTGTCACTCAGGACATTACTAGGCTACTTTAGCATTTTTTTGGTGGCAGTCATTCAAAATAGGAAGAATTTTTTTTTTTCACTTTAGTTTTTTGCCTGTCCTAGTTTTGCAACTTGGAAAGAAGTACTTCCTCATTTGTACTTTGGCACACAGTAGCCAGTAGTTCTTGGAAAATTTCTATCCTTCTTGTTTTTCTATTTGTTACAGCCCTTTACATCCTCCAAATACCCTGAATGACCTCAACTTTCTGCTTTTTGTGTCTACCAATCCCAAGGCTTTTTTTTTTTTTTTCCATTTCTTTAGATTATTAGGGGTGTTAAATGTGTTTTGTCAAAGTGCCCAGAGGAAGAGTTGGGCAGAGAGGACAGAAGATGAGAAGGTATATGAGAATGGTTAGATACGTGGGTGAAGATGTAGGTGAAACCTAATAGGAAGGTTCATTTGGGTGCACAGCCTGAGTATCTTCTATTTTGAAGGTTCATACCTGCCATACTTCCCTCTCCTCATCACACACTTCTCTAGTCTCCTGAGGTGCCTGGTAGCCCATGGAGGAATAAGACTTAATGACTGTGTGTCTGCATTGCAATATGAATGCATATTTCTTTTGGTTTCACTCTATGTATTATATATGATCTAACATTGTTCTTAATCTGTTGACTAAATGTTCCGATCTATTTATTATAAGAACTAATAAATAAGAAATCCCACTTTTGGGTGGAGGGTAAATCCTCAAGGTTACATTAATGCTGTAGGTCCTTAGGTATCACATAGATCCCTGTGTGTGGGTATTTAGTCAGTGGCACCTCAGCAAGCTGAAAAAAAAGCTGTTTAGGTCTAGCAACAACGTTCTGAACCCTTAAATCTATCTCATTATTTATCATATGTAGAAAGTCCCCAGTGAAAGGGGGTTGTGCCCAAATAAGGCCAGGGTATTTTGATCCTAATTTTGCTAGGGCTCTGATCTTAACAAGAGTGTTTACAAATACATGTTAATAACGAAATCCAAATAACCTAGGAGAGTTCTGTGGAGTTCCAGCAGCGCAATCATCGTGGGCACATTTTCTTGTGAAACTTTAATGCTGAAACCGTGGAAGGCCCTGAGTACAGTGCTGACTGAAGTGGAAAATTTTCATGATGTGAAGTGTACCCATTACTATTCAATATTTACTGGCATAATAGAAGCACTAGGGAACCAATATTTCCTTGTATGTGTTAAGCCTCATTTGGAGCCAAGCTTTTTTTCTAATACTCCATTCGCAATCAAATTGTGGGCAGAAATGTAGCAAATCTCTAAAACAGCAAATTGTTTGTTTATTCTGGAGTATTTGCCGAGTTTTAATAGGTTTTTCAAAATCAATTTTTTTTTTTTTTTTGCTACTTTAGTTTCCTTCCCTTTGGTTTAGTTCATTTTCTTTTCTTTTCCTTTTTTTTTTTTTTTGAGACGAAGTTTTGCTCTTGTTGCCCAGGCTGCAGCGCAATGGCACGATCTCGGCTCACCGCAACCTCCGCCTCCCAGGTTCAAGTGATTCTCCAGCCTCAGCTTCGTGAGTAGGTGGGATTACAGGCATGCACCACCATGCCCAGCTGCTTTTGTATTTTTAATAGAGACAGGAATTCTCCATGTTGGTCAGGCTGGTCTTCAACTTCCAACCTTAGGTGATCTGCCTGCCTTGGCCTCCAAAAGTGCTGGCATTATAGGCATGAGCCAGGGTGCCTGGCCAGTTCATATCCTTAAGTGAAACCCTGTGAGACAGAAAAAGATGATGCAAAGAAATAATTCCCAATTTAATGCTTCTGCTTAGAGAATTGGTGTCAAAAGAAACTGAAACTTTAATAAAGCTCTTTAAACATGACACAAATTTGTGTGATTGGGAGCAGAGCTGAAGTTCAATTGTACCATTCCCTCTTTTCCCTTTTAGAAGATAGTCTAATAACAGAAGGTCTATTGGAGATACTCTTCAGTTTCGAGTGTTTATTTCCCGCCCTCCTTGGATTTAGAGATTTTTTTTTTTTCTGAGGGGCCTAATGAGAGAGTGAGTTAGGTACCTGGTGCTTCGGAAAATATGCCCTCTTAGATGTAACACAGACCAAAATGGGGCTTAGCTTTGTCTGCTGGTCTGTGCACAGGCACCAGAGACCACCCTCAGACACAAAGCACTCATCGCAGTGAGTTGAATACCAACCACTGTGGGACATGGGATGTGGTTAGCTACCCCCTCCCCCCGGAAACGTATCCTCGTTGCTTTCCTTATCTCCTTAGGTAAGAGATTCCATAACTCATGGCTAGGATATATTTTACGTACCACATTCATATTATTTCCTCCCTCCCTCCCTCCTTTACTTTCAAAAGGAGCAGAAAGAGAGACAGGAAAATAAGGCTGAAGGAAAAAGGGCCGTGTGCATGATAGAAAGACTGGTGGAGGGCCTATTTTGTGGGCAGTGAAAGATCCGATGCTGGGCAACTCAGCTAATCCTAGGGCTCACTGTCTTCATATACAGATTTCGAGTTTTAAATTGAGCGCCTTTCTATTCTTAAAGGACTCAATATCTTAGATTATTCTAGGCTTCTATCAAATGTCCTCTTACAGCTGAGCTACCTCAAACATAAATCTGTGGACCTGCACAACGGTCTCACCCTGGAGCTTGTCAGAAAGGTAGAATGTCAGCCCCACCCCAGACCTACAGAATCAGAACCTACATTTTAACAGGTTCTCTGGGTCATCCATATACCCATTCCAGTTTGAGAAGCTGTTCTATGGAAAGTGTGTGATTACCATTTTTAATGTTAAAAACAAATACCATCAAACAAAAGACCTCACTTAGAGATTCAGCTCTCCTGAGGCCTCTTTCTTACTGGAGGCTCTTTGGACCGTGGGAAGAATGGGGAGCGCCCGTCAATATTCAGTATGTCCCGCAGCAGTTTGTTCTCTAAGCAGCCAGAGGCCGTATTGAAAGCTGTTAGGTTGACTCCATTTACCAACTCGGTGAATGCGTGGAAAGGCTGGTCTCTTGCTATTTGATTCTTCGTCCTTCTTGAAGCCCCACCAGGGACACAGTGCCAGGCTCACGTGAATCGTGATGGCACATCACATTTTCAAAGCGCTTTTGCGCCTTCTGTGTTTCACAGGAGCCCAGGGCAGGTATCGTTGCCCCCACCTTAAGGGTAACGCCGGAGGCTCAGGTAAGCTGAATGATTGACACCCCGAGGTCTCCGCCTCCAAGTCCAAGCTCCTCCCACCTCCGGGAGGCCGCGCCCTTTGCAGGGAGCAGACTCTCCGCTAGGACCCATTTTCCTTGCAGGGGCTTCCTACCGAGACAGGCAGATTTCACGCCTCTTTTCTAAGATCTGAAACTCGGAGATCACGAAGACCAATGTTAGAACACAGGGCGCCTGGAAATTCCAGGCACCTGGGGTGCTTGCTGGGCCACAGGCTTGTCTGTGACATGCACCTGGGAACAGGAACGTCTCAGCGCTGTGAGATTCCTGGCAGGTGCCCAGGAGACTTCCCACCCAGCTCAGCCGAATCGCGACCCCTGACAGCCTCAGAGCCGGCGGTGAGGAAGCGGCTGGCCTTTTCCCTCTCTCGACTTGCTTTTCTTTTATCACCTTTCATCTTACGAAATATGATTCCCTCCCACATGTGGTTCTTTCCTAAGCCCACATATTTTACTTGTTTTAAGAAGCCAAAATCAATATTTGCTACCCATTGGTCAGGCTGTGAATACGTTTTTATTTCCAGCTCTTTCTTCCATATAGGCTTCTGTAGGGGGTCTAAATTTTTTTGCACCAAGAGGAGGTGCATGAAGAGCTGCCTCCTAATCTAATGCATGAGATTCAGTTCTCTTCTTGAGAACCACATGCAGTGTTTGCTGGGCAGGACAGCTGGAAATTGGTCAATTAAAGTGTCTTGTTGGCAACATGTTGAAACGTGAATCATCAGCAGGTGTGCTGATCTTTTGACCCACACCCCCTCTAAAAGCTGATTAGAAGGCTATTTTTAGTCTAGTTTGCCTTCATTTAGGCATATATTTTATGCTTCCTAAATTATGATAATTTGGCATGTCCGGCTAATGAATCTGTCAACATGTCAGAGCAGAGTTGAAATAGGAAGGTTATGTCAAGTTTTGTAGCCATAAAAATCAACAGCAAGATTCCCTCAGAGTCAGTAAGAGAGGCAGTGGCCGCTGTGAGGAGCCTTCCCAAGGGAAAACTTACGGAATTCCTGCCACACATCAGGAAGGACTGTTGTAATCGAAACACAGAATGATCTTGAGGACGTGATATTGTGATGAGATTTTTTTTTTTGACCTATAGGGTGCTCCTCTGAATGAAAAGTAGACCCTCTGTGGCAAATCAGTGTTATTTTCCCTCAAGATAGGAGTGGAAAGGCAGGCAAATTCTGTTGTTATGCTCATTGCCTGTATGGATTTGAGTTTTAGCAATGTGTGAGCAATATGGCTCATTTACCTGACTTGAAGAGACCAAATGTGTGCTCTGTACACAGTGAGCATTTTGGAAATGTTGCCTAATGATGTAGTTTTTTTCTAGGGCCGAGTTTGGAAAGGAGTTTATTAGAAGGGATGTGCCATCTAAAAATTACTGTAGATGTTAATAAATATTCCAGGATCTAGGCTGCTTTGGGACATCATTTGAAACAGGTATAGAAAAGTTTTCTTTAGAGATTCTATAGATGAACTTGTTTAAAATAGGTGCTGTCAACATTTTCATATCAGATGAACCAGTAAAACAGCGAGGTTTCCCTGTCTTTTTTCCAAGTTCCAGAACCATTATGTATAATGAGATGAGAGAAAATTTGTTATCCTTAGGCAGTATTTTCTTGAAATCTCTGCCCTTCACCCCAACTGGTCTCTAGATTGAACTAGGAGAATATAGCCATGTCAGAGTTGATGTTAACATTCTTTTGCAATTAACGTAAAATCCAAAGTCCATAATATGGTTTGCAAGGCTCAGGATGATCTGGGATCTTCTCGCTTTGCTACCTACTGTACTGTATTCTGTTCACTGTCTCATTCACTGCTTTCTATACTGGTCTTTCAACTCCTCAAATAGCCTTAGAACCTTTGAACTTGTTGGACAAGCACCTGGTTCACACCTCAGTCATCAGCAATCATCACATTCAACTAAAACAGCCCAAAACTTACAACCTTCCTCTGAGACTGTGAGCTCATGGGAGCAGGTACAACCTGCTTATTCAGCCATGTCTTATTCAGGTTTCATTACCAGCATCTAATACAGGGCCTGGTGCATAGTAGACCTTTGTTCCTTCATCCAACACATCCGTATTGAGTAGCT
>CAUYLG010026045.1:0-26212 GCA_963573385.1 Cacajao melanocephalus | reverse complement strand
TGTTAAGTACAATTATTGGCATAAAAGAGGTTTTTAATACCCATTTTTAGACTGCATTCTAGCCTGGGCAATAGAACAAGAATCTCGTTCTCTCTCCCTCTTTCTCTTCCTCTTTCTTTCTCTCTTACATTCTTTTCTTTCTTTCTTTCACTCTCTCTTTCCCCTCTTTTTCTTTCTTTCAAAAAAATAAAAAATAAAAAAAAGTTTCTCAGAGAAGCAAACTGAGAAATTCATCATGACTAGAACAGCCCTACAAGAAATGCTTAAGTGAGTCCTATATTTGGAAGTGAAAGATAATCTCTACCTTCATAAAAACACATGAACATATAAATCTCACTGGTAGAGCAGACACATAAATGAGAAGTAGAAGGAAGTCAAACTTTACCATTACAGAAAACCACCAAACTGCAATGATAAACATATGAGAGGAAGAAAGGAACAAGGGATATACAAAACACCCAGAAAACAATTTATCAAGTGACAGGAATAAATCCTCACCTATCAATAATAGCCTTGAATAAAAACAGATTAAATTTTCTACTTAGAAGATACAGACTGGATAAATGGATTAAAAAAACATCCCAACTATATGCTATCTATACAAAAACTCACTTCACTTGTAAAGATACATACAGACTGAAAATGAAAGGACTGAAAAAGATATTCCATGCAAATGGAATCCACAAGCCAGCAAAAGTGGCTATACTTATATCAGATAAAACAGGCTGTAAGTCAAATACCGCAGAGTGACAAAGAAGTTTATTATATAATGATAAAGGTATCAATTTAATATAACAATTTTAAATATAAATGTATGCAAGCCAGAGCACCCAGATGTATAAAGCAAATATTATTAAATCTAAAGGGAGAGATGGATGCTAACATAGTAATAGTTGAGAAATTCAACACCTCACTGCGAGCATTGGACAGATAATCTACACAGAAAATGAACAAAGAAACACTGGATTTAAACTGAACTTTAGACCAAATGGAACTAACAGATAATTACAGAACATTTCACCTAATAGTGGCAGGAAACACATTCTTCTCATAAACACATGGAACATTCTCTAGGACATGTTTGGGCACAAAACAAGGCTCAAAAAACTTTTAAAAATCAAAATCATATCGAGGTGTTTGTTTCTTTGTTTTTGAGACGGAGTCTCCCTCTGTTGCCCAGGCTTGATTGCAGGGGTGAGATCTCAGCTCACTGCAACTTCCACCTCCCAAGCTCAGATGATACCCCTGCCTCAGCTTCTGGAGTAGTTGGGATTATAGGCATGCACTACCAAGCCTAGCTAATTTTTGTATTTTTAGTAGAGATGGGGATTCACTATGTTGATCAGTTTGGTCTTAAACTCCAAACCTCAGGTAATCTGCCCGCTTTGGCCTCCCAAAGTGCTGGGACTACAGGCATCAGCCACTGTGCCCAGCTCAAGTATTTTCATACACTACAATGAAACAAAACTAAAAATCAATAACAAGAGGAACTCTAGAAACTGTACAAATGCATTAAGATTAAACAACATGGCTCTGAATGACCACTAGGTCAAGAAGAAATTAAGGAGGAAATCAAAAAAATTATTGAAACAAATGAAAATGAAAACACAACATAATGAAACCTATGATACAGCAAAAGCAATGTTAACAGAGAAATTTATAGCAATGAATTCCTACATCAGAAAAGTAGAAAGATTTCAAATAAACAACCTAGCAATTTCAAATAAACAACCTTAAAGAAATAGAAAAGCAAGAACAAGCCAAAACCAAAGCTAGGAGAAGAAAAGAAATAACAAAGATTAGGGCAGAACTAAATGAAATGGAGACTTAAAAACAATACAAAGGATTAACAAATCAAAATTGATTATTTGAAAAGATGAACAAAATTGAAAAACCACTAGCTAGACTAACCAAGAAAAGAGAGGAGATGTAAATCATAAATGAAATCATAAATGAAAAATGAGGCATTGAAATACAAATGATCATTAGAGACTGTCATGAATAATTATTAATACACACTAACAAATTAGAAAACCTAGAGGAAACGGATAAGTTCCTGGGCACATACAACCTACCAAGATAGAACCAGGAAGAAACAGAAAATCTGAACAGATCAATAACCCATAACGAGATGGAGTCAGCAATAAAGTCTCCCCACAGAGAAAAGCCCAGGACTGGATGGCCTTACTGCTGAATTCTACCAAACTTGTAAAGAAGAATACCAGTTCTTCTCAAAGTATTTCAAAAGGTGAAGGTAAGAGAATTCTTCCTATCTTATTCTATGAAGCCAGAATTACCCTGATACCAAAACCAGAGTAAGATACAAAAAGAAATAAAGAAAAGAAAACTGCAGGCCAAAATGCCTGGTGAAAATAAATGCAAAAATCCTCAACAAAATACAAGCAAGCTAAATCCAACAACTCATCAGAAAGATCAAGTGGAATTTATTTCTGAGATACAAGTATGATTCAATATACATAAATCAATGAATGTGATATAGCACATCAACAGAATGAACGTCAAAAACCACATGATCATATCAATAGATATAGAAAAAGTATTTGATAAAATTTAACATCACTTCACAATAAATATTTTCAAAAGTTAGGAATAAAAGGAACATACCTCAACATAATAAAGGACATATACGACAAACCAACAGCTAACATCATACTGAATGGGCAGAAGCTGACAGCCTTTCCTCTAAGGACTGGAACAAGACAAGGGTGTTTACTTTCACCACTATTATTCAACAGTTCTGGAAGTCCTAGCCAAAGCAATCAGGCAAGAGAAAGTAATAAAAGGCATCCAAACTGGAAAAGAAGAAGTAAACTGTCCCTCTTTGCAGAAAACATGACTTTACATAGAGAAAAACATAAAGACTCTACCAAAAAACTCTTAGAACTGATAAATGAATTTAGTCAATTTACAGAATACAAAACCAACACACAAAAATTGGTAGCATTTGTATATAACAAATATAACCTTGCTGAAAATGACATGGAGCTGTCCCATCTACAATAGTTACTCCCCACCCCTAAAGTACCAATGAATGAATTCAATTAAGGAGGTGAAAAACTTCTACAAGGGAAAGTTCAAAACACTGACGAAAGAAACTAAAGAGGACAAAAATAAATGGAAGGAGGTCCCATGCTCACGGATTGGAATAATTAATATTGTTAAAATGATCATATTACCCAAAGCAATGTGCAGATTCAATGCAATCCTTAACAAAATAACAATGACATTCTTCAGAGAAACAGAAAAACAATCCTAAAATTTGCATAGAACCACAAAAACCCCAAATAGCCAAAGCAACCCTGAGCAAAAAGAATAAAGCTGGAGGCAACACCTATCTGACTTCAAAATATACTACAAAGCTATAGTAAATAAAAAAGCATATTAGCATAAAAATGAACACATAAGCCAATGAAAGAGAACAGAGAATGCAGAAATAAATCCATGCATTTACACTCAACTGATTTTTGACAAAGGCACCAAGAACATACATTAGAGAAATTACAGCTTTTTCAATAAATGGTTCTGGAACTGCATACTTATACACAGGAGAATAAAACTAGATCCCCAGCTCTCAGCATATTCAAAAGTCATCTAACTGAATTAAAAAAAAGTGATCTAACTGAATTAAAGACTTAAATGTAAGACCTGAAACTATAAAAACGACTAGAAGAACACATTTGGGAAATGCTTCAGGACACTGATCTAGGCAAAGATTTTATAGCTAAGACTTTAAAAGCACAGGGAACAAAAACAAAAATATACAAATGGGACTATGTTGAACTAAAAAGATTCTGCACAGCAAAGGAAACAATCACAGATTGAAGAGAGAAGTTGTCAAATGGGAGAAAATATTTACAAACTATTCATCCAACAAGGGACTAATATCCAGAATATACAAAGAATTCAAACAACTCAACAGCAAATAACCAAATAATCACACTAAGAAGTGGTCAAAGGATTTGAATAAATATTTCTCAAAAGAAGACATACAAATGGCCAACAGGTATATAAAAATAGTGCTCAACATCCTGAATCATTAAGGATATAAAAAATCAAAACCACAGTGAGACATCATCTCACCTCAGAATGGCTACCAACAAAAAGACAAAAACTAATGAAGGCTGATGAGCATGTGGAGAAAAGGGAACTTTTATACACTGTTAGTGGGAATGTAAATTAGTACAGTCATTATGGAAAACAACATAGAGGTGTCTCAGAAAATGGATCCAGCAATGCCACTACTATGTATTTTTTCAAAGAAAATAAGTATATCAAAAAAATACCTGCACTTTTATATTTACTACAGCATTATTCACAATATCCATGATACAGAATCAACCTAAGTATACATAAATGAATGAATGGATAAAGAAAATATGATATTTATACACAATGGAATATCGTTCAGCCATAAAAAAATGAAATCCTGCCTGTCATTTGCAGCAAGATGAATGGACCTGGAGATCATTATGTTAAGTGAAATAAGCCAGGCACAGAAAGACAAATATTGTATGTTCTCACTCATATGTGGAAGCTAAAAACGTGGACCTCAATGAAGTACAGAGTAAGATGATGGATACTAGAGGCAGAGAAGAATGAACAAAGAGAGATGAAGAGAGGTTGGTTAAAGGGTACAAACATACAGTTAGACGGAAGATATCAGTTCTAGTGTTAGATAGCACAGTAGGCTGACTATAGTTAATAATAATTTATGTATTTTTCAAAATAGCCAGAAGAGTTGAAATGTTCCCAACACAAAAATATGATAAATGCTTGAGGTGATGGATATGCTAATTATCCCAATTTGATCATTACATATTGCATGCATGTATTAAAACATTACTTGTACCCTGTGAATATGAACAATGATTATGTATCAATTTTTAAAATTGTTTAAAGTATGGGTTTGACCATGACACACTCCTTGCTCAAAAACATTCAATGGCTCCCCATTCTCCAACAATGTAGGAGCTAATACTTCAGACTTGCACAGAAGCACACACATGTCCCAACACCCTATGTACACCTCATATTGTGGTAAATTAACACTAGCGTATTTTTTGTTTCTGAACTCTCCGCGTCTTCTCATTTTGCTAATCCTCTTCCATTCATCTGAAATATCCTTCCTGGTTATATCTATTTCTGGAAATCTTATTCCTCCTATTAGGTCCATCTCACTTTCTTCATAAGCATTTTCTGACTTCACTGGACCACACAGCTGCTATTTTTCCTCTTTCCTATTCTGCCTCTTAGTACTATTGTTTGTGTGCTTTATTGATCAGAAGTATGTCATCAGAAGATGGGGGCTTGATTCCCAGTCTAACTGTCATACTTAGGGCAAGCCCATAACCCCTTTGAGCCTTGGTTACTTCATTAATTAGATGCACATAATACAGTATAACAGTGATTAAGATTTTGGGATTTGGAGGGAGATAAACTTGGATGTGAGTTTTGATTTTTGCACTGCAATGATGCTCGTAGTGGCCTTACCTATAAAACAGAGATGTGAAAAGGATCTACCAGCTCTGCTAAGGATTAAATGAGACAACGTGGAAAACTCTTAGCATAGTGCCTGGCACATGGTAAATGCTTACTAAATATTGCCATCACTAGGATTGCCATTAATTCCTTCATAAGATTGTTATGCTAAACATGTGAAGTAAGATAAAAGCCCTCCCATAGCATCAAGGTTCCTACAAACATGGTATGATCACATCTGTAAATGCAGGCTGCAATACAGGATAGGGCAGGAGTTCTGGGATCTACATCCCAATCAGAATGCAGACTGTAGACATGCATGCTGTTACAAACCACAATATACTATGTAAATATAAAACACCATCACTAGGTCAGACTCCGTTCCATCCTTATCTTCGAATCTTCTGAGATGGTATGGCACAGTGGAAAGAGGAGAGCCCTGGATTTTATAAATGTCAGGGCAACAAACTCTGAGTCTCAGGATTTTTATCTGCAAAATATCTAGCTAACCACATCCATTGCAGATATTAAACAGGGTGATTTTGAAATTTTTACTATAGTATTAGGCATAAAACAGCTGCTCCATAAATGTTAGATTTATTTCTATTATTTCCTCTTTTTCCCAAAAGTGCCTCACATCTAGTATATATTTAACAAATATTTGTTGAAGCTAATAAAACTAAAAATGTTAAGAGTATTTGCCTACAATAAGCATATTTGTCACAGGAGGATTGGTGCCTTTTCTGCTATCAGACTGACTCCTGGAGAAGCCAAAGTAGTCCCTGTAGATTTACTTTTTATTTTTAAATAAATTTTGATTTGAAAATAAAAATGTTTTATAAAATCTGGGTTGTATAAGAAAGTTTGTTTTTTAAAGGAGAGACATAAATCAAAGAAAGAATTAAAGGGAAAAAATATACTGGCATCCCAGGGTGCTCCAAAGCCTCTTGCTATGTAATGGCCAGATGTAGAGCAAGGCAATTTTCTCTGTTTTTCTATGTGAATCCAACAAAACAAACCCCTAAGCAAATGTATGGCCAGTTTTTTCTTTCCTCTATAGACAAATCATAACAATGTATTGAGGGATTGCTGCATCCTAAGTGTTTCACATGTGACAATTCATCTAATCTCCGAACTGCCCAATGAGGTAGATACTACTACCCCCATATCAGAGATTATAAAAATAAGGCACAGAGAGTTTATAAGTATATTGTCCAGGGTCACACAGCTAATAAGTGGCAGAGCCAGGGTTGGAATTTTAGTTCTAGAGAACTTTCTTGTAGCTGTTACATACAAAGGATATATTTAGTGACATAGTTCAGAAAGCACTAATGCAGTGGTTACATTGACTGTAGCTGAATATCTCAATTGTCTATGGATTGATATACGGATGCAAATTCCGATTTGCCATCAAGCCCTACTGAATCAAATTCTCCTGGTGAGGTCTGGCTGCGGGTACTTTCAGAAGCATCAGTGGAAATGCTGTAAGGGTGGAAAAGAATGGCCCTAAAGCTTCGCATGCTGATGCTAGAGTAAGAAGAGTCTGTGGTCTTTGACCACAATTTATCTCTAAAGGTGGTTCTGCAGAGCCCCATTTCCTGTTGCGGGCTTCCCTAGAAACATGAAGGCATCTGAAATCTAGACCAACTTACCACATGCCTGCATCCTCTCAAGGTGCAATAGTCAAGGGCTCTGCAGCACTTGTAGGGAACTGAGTTCATTGTGCACAGAGTGAAAGGCCACCTTCAGCATGCTTATTGTGCCCGCGGAAACCTTCTACTAGTGCTTGTACCGGCCAAAAAGGCCATTTCAGGTCCCTGCGAAATTTGCAGAATTCAGAAACGGATTATAGATGCTGTTAAGATGTACTGCTACAGAGGGCTGCCACCACACAGTCCCCCTCCTTGACTGTCTTTTCAGCTAGATGACTGTGAGTGCTTTTCTGCCGGTTTCGGTGTTTTTTTCTCCTTGGTGGCAAGAGGGAAGCAAAAATGGAAAGGGTACTCATTTCTATATTGCTGCTTGCTGCTACAAAGAGGCAAAGTTGAGGGTAACTGCCAACAGCTTCCCCTTTCTCTTCTTTTTGTTCACTCCATCTGTCTGGACCAATGCACAAGGAAAAAAGCAGCCAGAATGGCCCTCCAAAGTTACACTCTGATTTAAAGCTGATGAAGGATGTGTTTTCCACAGCTTAAGAGAAAAATATATTATAAAGCGCCTAAGCAATTAAACAAATGGTATTTGTAAACATCTGCCGTCCAGCACTGTTGCCTGTGTTCAAACAAAGCCTCACAGTGTCTTTGGCAAACCAGAGTGAGAAAAGCTGGGTGCCATTTGCTGAATGATCTCTTCCATATTACAATTCTGTGGCCTGGGGGAATTCATTCAAATCCACATTGGGAAATTAATTCCCAAAGAGGCGGTTAGTCCCTAAGAGAACAACCAAAGAAACGAGGACCTAGAATAAAGTTGGCAGTAATTCAACGAGCATTTTATTAACCTCTACTAAACCATATTTATTATTTATGGCCAAATCCACAGAATCCTGACGTTAGAGACTCCGAGGAGAACATGAGACTCCTGGCTGAGAATGGCTTCTGTCTCGCGGTCACAGTGTGCCCTCTCCAGTTCCTCCAACTGGTATCTGTGGAGATGCACCTAAAGATGGAAACTCAAGAGTATCAATGCCCCAAATGCATACTCTGGGGGAAGAAACACCACCAGTGCCTAAAAATAGACTCCAAATTTGAATTCTAGCTCTACTACAGAATAGCCAAGTGATCTTAATTTTCTCACCCATAAAATAGAGATAATAAGGGATGATTCATAGTCCTAAGGATCTGAGAAGGTAATGCCAGTAAAGCTGTCAGTACCATGCATTCCACTTAACAAGTAGTCAGTAAATGCCAGCTACTAGTAGTATAGTTTCATGGTTATTATAAAACAGGATTTTCCCCATTGTCCTGGAACTGCAGCAAGCACATAAAGTGAAGGCACAAAATGTTCTAGGTTTACTGCAAGGTGCCGGTTTCCATCTTCCCCAACTCCAACTCCAGCCATCCTACTAAAATAAAGGAAGAACTGGCAAAGACGTGTTGCCTGTGAGTGAATATTCATAAGAAGAGGCTACAACTACCCCTTTCCGTGGGGGAGGGTACCTGATGCTGCTTCTCTCCAAAGCTAAGGGACAAAGACCCTAAAAGAAATTCTAGCTAAGTCTTGTAGGTTCCCCAAACCCCTCACTTTTCGTTAAGCAAGAGATTGTCATCTTTCCTTTGAAAGCTGGTAAGGCACCAGGCCTGTTGAGTATTTGTTGTATTGTTTGGTCTTGGAGAAATGAGTGAGGAAGAGATGGTGGAATTGAGAGAGGTGGCTGAGAAGCTGCTTACATTTCCACTGCTTTCACAGAAAGAATGCAATTTTCCATGAGTTAGGTGGATACCACCTAGGGGTGGCTCAACATTTTTCATTTCACCTATACCTCAATAAAGAGCTTCACCTACCAAACAAAAGCATGCCAGCTACAAGACATCGCTGGGTGGACTGTCATTCACTGGAGTCAAAGGAGAGGAAAGAGGTGAAGTGGAAGCCTGATCCCTCAAATCAAGGAATCACTGGAGGATCTTTTGTCTCTCCCAGGGTTCTACAGAGAGACTATTAAAAACCAATAAGAGAAAACTAACCACACAGAAGATGTCAACAGCCAGCTGGTGCCGGCAAGAGAAGCAGAAACAACAAACAGGGAAGAACGTGGCTCTTGTCCTTTGGCCTCTTCCTCTTTCCTACTTGAATCTCTGGATGAAAAAGCAGCTCTGGACTCTCAACCCTAGCCTGGCTTAGGTGTACGGGTGAAAGTAGAGCTTCAAACTGTAGAAACGATTAAAATAAGGCGGGGCGCGGTGGCTCACACCTGTAATCCCGGCACTTTGGGAGGCCGAGGCAGGTGGATCACCTGAGGTCAGGAGTTTGAGACCAGCCTGGCCAACATGGTGACACTCTATCTCTACTAAAAATACAAAAATTAGCTGGGCATGGTGGTGGGTGCCTGTAATCCCAACTACTTGGTAGGCTGAGACAGGAGAATCACATGAACCTGGGAGGCGAAGGTTGCAATAAGTCGAGATCATGCCATTGCACTCCAGCCCAGGTGACAAGAGCAAAACTCTGTCTCAAAAAAAAAAGATTAAAATTATACATGAGCAAGGCTTAAATATCAGCATAAAACATTACAGAATCTGGGCAAAATGTCATTAAGGGTGCCGTCATCTGGTAGCGTAAATGGGAGTTAACAGTCCACAATTATTTACAAAAAAAGCTGTACCTTTGCTCCAGTGGGTTGAAATTCCTCAATAAAATACAGACAATGACGGTGGTGGTAATGATGATGATGATTAGTTATAAGGCTGATGGAACAGGATCTTTTTAAGCATCTACAGAGGCTTCAATTCATAATCAACTCTGGCTTTATTTCATGCAACAGAAGCAGCCTGAGAAAAAGCATAAAGGATTTCATCATATGTTTCCACAATAAGCCCACTGACTCAATGATCAAGTCGATATCAACAAGGAAAATGGGGAACTATCCCTTGTGACCCATGGGAAATTGCTATATAAAAACAAATTTTTCCTACAGTAGTCCTCCTCATCTTATTGCAACCAAACAGGTAATATAAAGCAAATACAAAAAAAAAAAATCTGGCTCATATATTGGAGAAGCAGCTGTGATGCTGTATGACACCTGCAGCAGCCATTCATAAAGCACTAGGGTAGGGATAAATGAATGAGCCTCAACAGAAATGCTCTCCAGTCACTGGACTTCTCCATGTTCTCTCTTGGCTCAAACTGCCAGAGATACACATAGTGAAGAAAAGAAGAGGCAACCGCCACTGCACTAGTTTCAAAAGTAACGGAGGCTCCTGTAACAATGAAAGAATTGGACAAAGTGTATGAAACAACCATTCTCACATACTGGCTTGCAAGCAGTACAGTACTACTATGATCCCTGAAAAAAGGAAAATAAATGAGGTGACTCCTGAAATTTTCTTGGATTTCTGCTTGCAGTCACTTTGTAGACTGTTGTATAAAGAGGGGAATCCAAGCAGAGCATAGTAGTCTCACTGAATTGAAGAGGCATAGGTTGGAGTTTTCAGGGCACAATACCATGAAGGAAGGTATTGTGCAGAGCAAAGGCTTCAGAAATCATCATATCTCCCAGACTGTTGTTGAACACAGAGCCACACCTGTGTAGGATGAGACTGCACAGCTGAACAAAAAAATTACTGGGCAATTGAGAGCTGAACAATTTTCAGAGCTCACACAGGCCTGGGGACATTCAAACTGAACACATGAATTAGTTCTAGGATAAAACTAGAACTAAGTTATATTATACTTGAAGTAGCATAGCCTTTTCAACAAAAGTTAAAAACAAGTCTCAGAATGATCAAGCTGATTTGCAAGTAACTCAACTATCAGAACAAAGTCCAATAACTTTTAAAGGAAAGCAATAAAAGCCATCACTCCAGAATGCTAAATTTAAAAAAACCAAGCATCCAACCAAATCTAGCTAAATATGGGAAGAAGCAAGGATATGCGACCATGATGAGGAAGAAAGTTAGTCAATAAAAACAGATGCAAAAATGACAGATGATGGAATTAACAGACAAGGAGCTTAAAACACAGCTGTTATAACCATGTTTAAGTATTAAAAGAGAAACATGTATATAATTAAAAGAGAAATGAATGATATAAAGAAAAACTAAATATGACTTCTGGAGATGAAAAGTACAATATATAAAATGAAACTTTCACAGTTAGCAGCAGGGTTAGCAGCAGATTAGACACTGCACAAGAAAAGGTAGTGAACATGAAATACAGAAATAGAATCTATTCAAATAGAAAGACAGAAAAAAAACCCTTGAAAAATATAAACTGAGCCTTAGTAACCTAGGGGACAATACCGAGTGATATTACATGTGTTCAGAAGTAAGGAATTGAACAAAATATTTGAAGTTATAATGGCCAAAGTTTCCCAAATCTGAAGAAAATAATAGACTCACAAATTTAAACTCAAGTAGATAATCACAATGAAAACCACACCAAGACACATCATACTTAAACTACTGAAAACCAGAGATAATGGGACTATTTTTAAAATGGAGAAAAATGACATATTGAATAAAAGAAAAAAATTTCACAGACTTCTCACCAGAAAATATAAATACCAAAAAATAATAGAATGGAAGGGGCTGAATGTGGGGAGGGGACAAACTCCAGCAACCTCAAATTCTATATTCAACAAAAATATCCTTCAGAAACGAGGGTGAAAGAAAAATTTTTCAGACAAACAGATGCTGAGCAAATTTATCATCAGCAAGCCTGAATCACAAGAAATGTAAAAGGAAATTCTCAGACAGAAGGATAAAGATGCTACATGAAAACTAGGATCTACAAAAGGAATGAAGAGCACCAGAAATGATAAACATATGGGGGAAATTTGAAAGATATTTTTCCTACTTTTAAATTTTTAAAAAAGATAACTGACTGGCAAAAGAAAAGTAATAAGAATGTATCAGGAATTCTATAACACACATATCAGAAAAATATATAACAACAATATGCAACAGGACAAAGGGGGAAATAGAAGCAAAATGTTGTGTGTTTTTACATTATACTTGAAGTAGCATAGTAACATTTAAAGGTAGACTGTGATATGGCATACTGTAATTCTAAGAGAAATCATCAAAAATTAAAAGAGGCATAGCTAATAAACCAGCAGTGGGAATAAAATGGGGTAAAGGAAAATACTGAGTTACTCTAAAAAAGGTAGGAAAGCGGAACAAAGAACAGATAAAATGCTATAATTTGAATGTTTCTGTCCCTTCCAAAATTCATGTTGATATATAATCCCCAACATAATGGTATTAAGAGGGGTGATCTTCAGGAGATTATTAGGTCATGAGGGACCTGCCCTCAGGAATGAATTAGTGCCTTATTAGAGGATTGAGGGAGTAAATTTGGTCCCTTTTAGCACTTTTGTCCCTTCTGCCATGTGGGGGCATAGTGTTTGCCCGTTTTGGCATTGAGAATGCAACCAGAAACTGATCACCAAACACTGAATCTGAAACAGCCTTGATCTTGGACTTTCCAGCCTTCAGAACTATAAATACATTTCTGTTCTTTATATATTATCCAGTCTCAGGTATTTTGTGATAGCAGCAGACACAGGACAAACGGTAAACAAATAGCAAGATGACAGATTTAAACACAAGTATAGGACGGGCATGGTGGCTCATGCCTGTAATCACGGCACTTTGGGAGGCTGAGGCGGGCAGACCACTACTAGGTCAGGAGTTCGAGACCAATCTGGACAACACAGTGAAATCCCATCTCTACAAAAATACACAGATTAGCTGGGTGTGGTGATGTGTACCTGTAATCCCAGCTACTCAGGAGGCTGAGGCAGGAGAACTGCAGGAAATCAGGAGGCAGAGGTTGCAGTGAAGCAAGATCACACCATTGCACTCCAGCCCAGGCAACAGTGCAGAAGTCCATCTCAAAAAACAACAAAACAAAACAAAATAAAACACATACACACACACACACACACACACACACACACACACACACACACACAAACTATAATGATTATTATACAAAATGTAAATGGCTTAAGTCACCAGTTCTAAAACTGTGGTGCATGATCCCTTCACACAAATTGAGACACAACATCAATCTGTACTAGTAATTATTGTGTTGTCCATCACGAAAACTGCAAGAAAATAAAAGTTAATTTCACTAACAAAAATACTTCATGAAACAATAAAAGTTACTGATGTTACCTCCTACCTGGACAGGGCACCTCTGTAAAAAGGCAGCAGCACCTCAGGAACTTATAAATAAAGCCCCACCTTCCCAGGACAGAGCACCTGGGAAAAAAGGTGGTTATGAGTTCCGCTGCAACAGACTTAAACGTACCTGCCCAGCAGCTCAAACAAAAAAAAGGAGCTCAAAGCTCAGCATTTGAGCTCCTATAAGGGTCAGACTGTCTCCTCAAGCAGCTGCTCCCTGACCCCCGTATATCCAAAGAGACACCTCATAAAGGAGAGCTCAGGCTGACATCTGGCAGGTATCCTTCTGGGACGAAGGTAACAGAAGAAGAAACTGGCAGCAACCCTTACTGTTCTGCAGCCGCTGCAGGTGATCCCCCAGGCAAGCAGGATCTGGAGTGGACCTCCAGCAGTCCTACAGCACAGGGGCCTGTTAGAAGGAAAACTAAAAAAACAGAAAGAAATAACCTCATTAACAACAAAAAGGATGTCCACTCAGAGACCCCATCCAAAAGTCAACAACTACAAAGACCACAGGTAGATAAATCCACAAAGATGGGAAGAAACCAGCACAAAAAGGATGAAAACACTCAAAATCAGAACACCTCTCCTCCACCAAGAGATCACAACTCCTCACTAGCAAGGGAACAAAGCTGGATGGAGAATGAGTCTGATGAATTGACAGAAACAGGCTGCAGAAGGTGGGTAATAACAAACTTCTCTGAGCTAAAAGAACATGTTCTAACCCAACGCAAAGAAACTAAGAACCTTGAAAAAAGGTTTGACGAAATACGAACGAGAATAAACAGCTTAGAGAAGGATATAAATGACCTGATGGAGCTGAAAAACACAACACTAGAACTTCAAGAAGCATACACAAGTTTCAACAGCCAAATTGACCAAGCAGAAGAAAGGATATCAGAGACTGAAGATCAACTCAATGAAATAAAACAAGAAAGCAAGATTAGAGAAAAAAGAGTGAAAGAAATGAACAAAGCCTACAAGAAATATGGGATTATGTGAAAAGACCTAATCTACGTTTGATAGGTGTACCTGAACGTGATGGACAGAATGAATCCAAGCTGGAAAACACTCTTCAGGATATTATCCAGGAGAACTTCCCCAACCTAGCAAGCCAGGCCAACATTCCAGTCCAGGAAATACAGAGAACACCACAAAGATACTCCTAAAGAAGAGCAACCCCAAGGCACATAATTGTCAGATTCACCAGGGTTGAAATGAAGGAAAAAATGCTAAGGGCAGCCAGAGAGAAAGGTTGGGTTACCCACAAAGGGAAGCCCATCAGACTCACAGTGGATCTCTCAGCAGAAACCCTATAAGCCAGAAGGCAGTGGGGGCCAGTATTCAACATCCTTAAAGAAAAGAACTTTCAACCTAGAATTTCACATCTAGCCAAACTAAGCTTCATAAGCAGAGGAGAAATAAAATCCCTTATGAACAAGCAACTGCCCAGAGATTTCCTCACCACCAGGCCTGCCTTACAAGAGCTCCTGAAAGAAGCACTAAACATAGAAAGGAAAAACCAGTACCAGCCACTTCAAAAACATACCAAATGGTAAAGAGCATCGACACAATAAATAAACTGCATCAACTAATGGGCAAAACAACCAGCTGGCATCAAAATGGCAGGATCAAATTCACACATAACAATATTAACCTAACATGTAAATGGGCTAAATGCCCCAATCAAAAGACACAGACTGGCAAATTGGATAAAAAGTAAAAAGTCATCAGTGTGCTGTATCCAGGAAACCCATCTCACATGCAAGGACACACATAGGCTCAAAATAAAGGGATGGAGGAAGATTTGCCAAGCAATTGGAGAGCAAAAAAGGCAGGAGTTGCAATCCTAGTCTCTGATAAAATAGACTTTAAACCAACAAAGATCAAAAGAGACAAAGAAGGGCATTATATAACGGTAAAAGGATTAATGCAACAAGAATAGCTAACAATCCTAAATATATATGCACCCAATACAGGAGTGCCCACATACATAAAGCAAGTTCTTAACAACCTACAAAGAGACTTAGACTCCCACACAATAATAGTGGGAGACTTTAACACTCCACTGTCAATAATAGACAGACCAATGAAACAGAAAATTAACAAGGATATCCAGGACTTGAACTCAGATCTGGACCAAGCAAACCTAATAGACATCTACGTAACTCTCCACCCCAAATCCACAGAAATACATTCTTCTCAGCACCACATCACACCTACTCTAAAATTGACCGCATAATTGGAAGTAAATCACTCCTCAGCAAATGCAAAAGAATGGAAATCATAACAGTCTCTCAGACCACAGTGTAATCAAATTAGAACTCAGGATTAAGAAACTAACTCAGAACGCACAACTTCATGGAAACTAAACAACTGGCTCCTGAATGTTTACTGGATAAACAATGAAATGAAGGCAGAAATAAAGATGTTCTTCGAAACCAACGAGAACGGAGACACAACGTACCAGAATCTCTGGGACATATTTAAAGCAGTGTCTAGAGGAAAATTTAAGCAATAAATGCTCACATGAGAAGCAAGGAAAGATCTAAAATCAATACCCTATCATCAAAATTGAAAGAGCTAGAGGAGCAAGATCAAATAAACTCAAAAGCTAGCAGAAGACAAGAAATAACTAAGATCAGAGTAGAACTGAAGGAGATAGAGACACAAAAAACCCTTCAAAAAATCAATAAATCCAGGAGCTGGTTTTTCGAAAAGATCAACAAAATAGACCACTAGCCAGATTAATAAAAAAGAAAAGAGAGAAGAATCAAATAGATGCAATAAAAAATGATAAAGGGAATATCACCACATATTCCACAGAAATACAAACTACCATCAGAGATTACTACAAACAACTTTATGCACATAAACAGTAAACCTGGAAGAAATGGATAAATTCCTGGACACTTTCACCCTCCCAAGCCTAATCCACGAAGAAGTTGAAACCCTGAATACACCAATAACAAGGGCTGAAGTTGAGCCAGCAATTAATAGCCCACCAACCAAAAAAACCCCAGGTCAAGATGGGTTCACAGCCGAATTCTTCCAGATATACAAGGAGGAGCTGGTGCCACTCCTTCTGAAACTCTTCCAAACAATACAAAAAGAGGGAATCCTTCCAAAATGATTTCATGAGACCAACATCATCCTGATACCAAAACCCAGCAGAGACTCAACAAGAAAAGAAAACTTCAGGCCAATATCCATGATGAACATTGATGCAAAAATCTTCAATAAAATACTGGCAAGCCGATTGCAACAGCACATCAAAAAGCTTATCCACCATGATCAAGTAGGCTTCATCCCGGGGATGCACGGCTGGTTCAACATATGCAAGTCTATAAAAGTAATTCACCACATCAACAGAACCAAAGACAGAAACCACATGATTGTCTCAATAGATGCAGAGAAGGCCTTCGACAAAATTCAACAGCCCTTTATGCTAAAAACTCTCAATAAACTAAGTATTGAAATAACACATCTCAAAATAATAAAAGCTATTTATGACAAACCCACAGTCAATATCATACTGAATGGGCAAAAACTGGAAGCATTCCCATTGAAATCTGGCACTAGACAAGGATGCCTTCTCTCACCACTCCTATTCAATATAGTATTGGAATTTCTAGCTAGAGCAATCAGGCAAGATAAAGAAATAAAGGGTATTCAATTAGGAAAGGGGAAAGTCAAATTGTCTCTACTTGCAGATGACATGACTGTATATTTATAAGACCCCATCGTCTCAGCCCAAAATCTCCTGAAACTGATAAGCAACTTCAGCAAGGTCTCAGGATACAAAACCAATATGCAGAAATCACAAGCATTCCTATACACCAATAACAGACTTAAAGAGAGCCAAATCAAGAACAAACTGCCATTCACAATTGCTACAAAGAGAATAAAATACCTAGGAATACAACAAAGGATGTAAAGAACTTCTTCAAGGAGAACTACAAACCACTGCTCAAGGAAATATGAGAGGACACAAACAGATGGAAAAACATTCCATGCTCATGGTTAGGAAGAATCAATATTGTGAAAATGGCCACACTGCCCAAAGTAATTTATAGATTAAATGCTATCCCCATCAAGCTACCTATGACCCTCTTCAGAAAACTGGAAAAAAACCACCTTAAACTTCATATGAAACCAAAAGAGAGCCTGCATAGTCAAGACAATTCTAAGCAAAAAGAACAAACCTGGAGGCATCACACTACCTGACTTCAAACTATAATACAAGGCTACAGTAATCAAAACAGCATGGTACTGGTACCAAAACAGAGATATAGACCAATGGAACAGAATAGAGGCGACGTAGGCAACGCTACCCATCTGCAACCATCTGATCTTTGACAAACCTGATAAAAACAAGCAATACGGAAATGATTCCCTGTTTAATAAATAGTGTTGGGAAAACTGGCTAGCCATGTGCAGAAAGCAGAAACTGGACCCCTTCCTGACACCTTACACTAAAATTAACTCCAGATGGATTAAAGACTTAAACATAAGACCTAACATCGTAAAAACCCAAGAAGAAAACCTAGGCAAAACCATTCAGGACACAGGCATATGCAAGGACTTCATGACTAAAACACCAAAAGTATTGGCAACAAAAGCCAAAATAGACAAATGGGATCTAATTAAACTCCAGAGCTTCTATATAGCAAAACAAATGACCATTAGACTGAACCGACAACCAACAGAATGGGAAAAATCTTTGCAATCTACCTATCTGACAAAGGGCTATAATATCCAGAATCTACAAAGAACTAAAACAGATTTACAAGAAAACAAACAAACAAGCCCATTCACAAGTGGGTGAAGGATATGAACAGACACTTTTCAAAAGAAGACATTTATGAGGTCAACAAACATATGAAAAAACGCTCACCATCACTAATTAGAGAAATGCAAATCAAAATCACATTGAAATACCATCTCACGCCAGTTACAACAGCGATCATTAAAAAATCTGGAGACAACAGATGCTGGAGAGGATGTGGAGAAATAGGAACACTTTTACACTGTTGGTGGGAGTATAAATTAGTTCAACCATTGTGGAAGACAGTGTGGTGATTCCTCAAGGACCTAGAAGTAGAAATTCCATTTGACCCAGCAATCCCATTACTGGGTATATATCCAAAGGATTATAATTCGTTCTATTATAAAGACATATGCACATGTATGTTCATTGAGGCACTGTTTACAATAGCAAAGACCTGGAACCAACCCAAATGTGCATCGATGATAGACTGGACAAGGAAAATGTGGCATATATACATCATGGAATACTATGCAGCCATAAAAATCAATGAGTTTGTGTCCTCTGTAGGGACATGGATGAATCTGGAAACCATCATTCTCAGCAAAGTGACACAAGAACAGAAAATCAAACATTGCATGTTCTCACTCATAGGTGAGTGTCGAACAATGAGAACACATGGACACAGGGAGGGGCGCATTACACACTGGGGTCTGTTGTGGAGGGGAATAAGGGAGGGATTAGGGGGCAGGGATAACATGGGGA
The DNA here is from genome assembly GCA_963573385.1 of Cacajao melanocephalus. NCBI lineage: Eukaryota > Metazoa > Chordata > Mammalia > Primates > Pitheciidae > Cacajao > Cacajao melanocephalus. The sequence continues at coordinate 7,333 of CAUYLG010026045.1, read as the reverse complement.
GAAATGCCAGATATAGGTGACAGGGTGATGGAGGCAGCAAACCACATTGCCATATAGGTACCTATGCAACAATCCTGCATGTTCTGCACATGTACCCCAGAACCTAAAGTGCAATAAAAATATATATATATATATATTTTTAAGTTACTGATATTAAATTATAACTTTTCAGTGTATCTCTTTTCATTATAAAATATTCTTCTATCTCTAGTAATATTTCTTAGTATAGTAATCTATAGTAATCTAATTTCTTAGCTTACTATTTTGCCTGATATCAAGGTAGCTTTCTAGCTCTTATGATTACTGCTTGCATGATACATGGTTTTAAAATTTTCTTATTTTCAACTTATTTATGTCTGAATCTAAATTTTATCTTACAGACAGCATATAGTTGGATTTTTCATTTACACAGTCTGAAAACATTTCCCTTTTTGTTGAGGTTTTTACTCCATTTACATTAAAGTATTATTAGTACAATTGGATGTCTGCATGCCATTTTATGATGTTTTCTGTGTCTTACATTTTTCTCTCTGTTCCTTCCTGCCTGCCTTTTTTATTAAACATCTATTTTTAGTGTATCATTTTAATTACTCTATTGATTTTAAGCATATTTTATTGGCTTATTTAGTTAGTGTAACAATTAGAACGTCCATTGTAACTAATCACAGTCTATTCTGGATTTATACTTATTTAATTCAGTAAAATATGGTAACTTTGTTTCTATATAATTCCATTTCCTTCCTTCCTCTTTCTCTTTTGAAATATATATGTTTATATATATTTACCACTTAATGAAGGATTTTTAAAAGTGATATTGACTTGTACATGTATTCTCTGTTATAAACCCAACAGTACAGTATACTGTCAGGACCATATAACAATAATAAATCTATATACACCTAACAACAGTGCTCTAAAATACATAAAGCAAAACCTGAAAGAATTAAAAGAAGAAATAACAATTCAACAATATTCAAAGATTTCAATACCCCATTCTCAATAACAGAAAAGCTAAATAGAAAAGCAGTGGGGCTATAAAAGACTTCAACAAACATGTCAACCAACTGCCCTAACTGACATTTACAGAATGCTGTAACCTACTACTATCAGAAGACATGTTCTTCCCAAACACATATGAAAAATTGTTCAAGATACATCATATGCTAATCTATAAAATGAATCCTAATCAATTAAAATGACTAGACTAATACAAAGTGTGTTTTCCAGCCACAATTAAATTAAATTAGAAATCAACACCAGAAACAAATTTAAAAAATCTCCACATTTGGAAATTAGATAACATACTTCTAAACAATCCTTGATCAAAGAACGTATCAAATGGGAAATTAAGACAGTTTTAATTGAATAAAAAAGAACACAATATATCAAAATTTGTGTGGCACAGCTAACGTAATGAAGGGAAGTCAATTTATAGCTTTTAAAATCTATATTAGAAAAAATAAAGGTTTCAACCCGATACCTTAAGCTTCCATCTCAAAAAGTAAACTCAAAGCAAGTAGAAAAAAAAGAAAGTGAAAATTAGAAATTATAGTACAAATAAAGGAAATGGAAAATGACAATAATAAAGAAAATCAAGACAAAAGTATGTCTTTAAATAGATTAACAAAATTGACAAATCTTTAAATACACTAACTAAACAAAACGAAAAAAGAAGACGGATTGCCAAAATTAGGAATGAAAGAGAGGACATCACTACTGACACTACAAAAATTGTAAGGATTTTAAGGGACTACTATGAACAACTTTATGTCAACATATTAGATAACATGGATAAAACAGACAAATTCCTAGCAAAAAAGCGTAAATTTCCAAAACAGGCTTAACAACAAATAAAAAATGTGAATAGATCTGCCGCACACTGTGGTGGCCAGATGTCACCCCCTACACAGTGGTGGTGAGTGAGATGGAGACAGTGGGCTGGGCAGGCAACTTCATGACACACGACACAATGTTTGCTCAAGGACTGAAAAGGAAATGTGTTGACAAGGAAGACATGAAAGGCACCCTGGTCAGCTTTAAGACTGTCCTTTCCTATAATCTGCAATGACAGTCACTTCTGGACACGTCCCTGGTTAAGCTACAGCTCTGCCACATGCTGGTCCAGCCCAACCTCTGCCACTGGGTCCTCATAACCAACACTGTCCTACAGATTCAAGAGAGATGACCCAGGATGGATATGGTGCATGGCAGTGTCCCAGGGTGAGGGGCAGGTGCTTCTAGACCATCTGGTCTCCTCAGAGATCCTGAGTCACTAAGAGGGAAGAGCTCCCTGAGCCATTAACTGGGAGCAGGAGGGGATGCACCCTGTTCCTGGCTTGGAGACAGTTATGCACAGGGCCCAGTTTCTGAACTTTCCCTGGTCACCTCAGCACAGGCACCAAGGAGCCCACAGAGCAGCATCTAAGAAATGGACAGCCCTCAAGCAAATAGAGGAAGCTTTCAAAAGTTGCTACATAAGATATTTGAAAACCTGGAGAATAAAAACCCCAGTTCCACAGAAAAGCTTTTTTTCAGATGTAGACAGTTCCTACTATGACCCGGACATGGTGCAGTGGGCATGGTGAGTGGCACCAATTAGGATCAAATAATCCTAAAATTCATATGAAAATACAAAGGACCTAGAATAGGTAAAATAATTTTGGAAGAAAAGAACAAAGCTGGAGGATTTATACTACCTGATCTCAAAACTTAATATAAAGCTACAGAGTGGTAGTGCTATAAGGATAAGGACAATGGAACATAATTCAAATGCTAGAAATAAGCATTAAATTTATGATCAATTGATTATCGATAAATTTGCCAAAACAGTTCAATGGGAAAAGACAGTCTTTTCAGTCAGCGGTATTGACACAACTGGATTACCTATATGTAACAAAACAAAGAAAACTAAGACCTCACTTCACGGCATACATAAAAATTAACTCAAAATGGATCACAGAAGATACAAATGTAAACCCTAAAACTATGAAACTTCTAGATAAAAACCTGCATGACCTTGGGTTAAGCAAAGAGCTCCTAGATGATACCAAAAGCATGAACACTTTTAAAAATGATAAACTGGAATTCATCGAAATCAAAAATTTTGTGCTTCAAAAGACATCTTAAGAAAATGAAAAGACAAGCCACAAACTAAAAGAAAATATTTGTAAATCATATATCTGATAAAGCGTTTGTATCCAGAACATATAATTCTTGTAACAATAATAAGCAAACAATTTAACAAATGGGCAAAAAATTTGAATAGACAGTTTATCAGAGAAGATATCCAAATAGTTAATAAACATATACATAAAAATACGTTCAACATTATTAGCCATTTGAGAATTTAAAATTAAAACCACAATGAAATACTACTAGATATTCACTAGGATGGCTATAAGCAAAAAGATAATAAATTATTAGTGCAGATATGGAAAACTGAAACCCTCATACATTTCTAGTAGGCAGGTAAAATGTTACATACACTTTTAAAACTAGTTAAAAAGTTAAATATAAATATAACATTCAATGTAGATTTCCACTCTTAGGTGCCTACCCCAGATAAATAAAACATATGTCCACACACTTTTATGTAAATTCAAAGCAGCATTACTCATAATAGCCCAAAACTGAAAGCAATCCATATGTTCATCAACTGATAAATGGATAAGTAAAATATGGCATATTCATAAGACGGAGTTCTGTTCAACAATAAAAAGGCATAGATTACTGACACATGGTACAACATAGATGAACCTCAAAAACATTACACTAAGTGAAAACAGATATAAAAGACTACATATTGTATGATTCCATTTATAGTAACTGCCTAGAAAAATCAAATCTATAGAGAATAAAAGCATGTCAGTGGTTGCCTGGGTACAAAGGGTCTTTATAAGGTGATAGAAATGTTCTAAAACTGAATTTTGGTGAAGGTTGTACAACTATACATTTACTACAAAATACTCAATTGGGCACAATAGAATAGGTGAATTTTAAAGCATGCAAGTAACAAACAGGAAGAAAATATAAATACATCTGACAAAGGAATGGTATCCAGGATATATAACAAACCCTTTTGACTCAGTAAGAAGACAACCCAATTAAAAATATTCAAAAGATTTGAAAGGACATCTCCATTGGCTGCAATTCCACAAGGAAAAATAAAAAAAAGACATCTCCAAAAAAAGGAAATACAAGATTAGTCAATATGCACATGAAAGATGTTCAACATCATTAGCCATCAGGCAAATGTAAATCAAAATCACAACCAGATATACTAGAGTGGCTTAAACTTAAAAAGACCTATAATGCCAAGTGCTGGAAAAGACATGGAGCAACTGGTACACTCATACATTTTTGGTAGAAGTATAAAATGGCATGATCATGGAAAATCTGGCAGTTTCTTATTAAATCAAACAAACCTACCATTCAACCCAGTAATTCTACTCTAAGGCATTTATCCAAGGGAAATGAAAACATGTCTTTACAAAGACTTGTATATGAATGCTCATGGCAGTTTTATTTATAGTAGAAAAAAATGGAAAGCAACCCAAATGTTTATAGTAAATGAATACATAACAAATAGAGGATTGGTAACACAATGGAATTTGGCTTAGCAACAAAATGGAACAGCAGAATGCATATGACCCCCAGTGTCTTTTCACCTCCTCCTTCTGTAGCGGTGGTAGCTGCAGCATCATTCTTCAGTGGCAACCTGAGGCTGCACCCCACAAAAGCCCCTAACGTGTTGGTATGATGAGATGGGGCCCAGTGCCCTGAAGGAGTGTGTGTAAGGTGAGGACAGCTAGCTGGGAATAGGTGGTGTTCCTAGAAAACCTCCCACATACACACACACCGCTTTTGTGTATGATAGGCTACCTCCCCAAGAGCAGAACAGTGAGAGTATGCACTGGTCCTTCTGGGAGGAACAGTGGGGACTAAGAACTAGTACCACCTCCTGGTCCTTGCTCCAGAGAAAATAAAAAAAAAACTAGCAAGAGCTTGACCAACAAATGCCTGGATTCAGACAGGAAGACTTCCTTTGTCTATTGCTTCATTCCTGGAAATTGCATTGGAACTGTCTGATTAAGAAAAAGCAAAAAAATCTGAAAAAAAAAAAAAAAAAACAAAAAACAGAGAACAAAATATCCCAGAATTCCTAATAGAATAAATTACTGGCTGATGGCTAGAGGTACCTGGCATTTGCCTCCTCCAGAAAGGACCAAAACAGTGAGTAGATGATCACACATTGCATAGCGTGCCTTAGAGAGAACACTGGAATTCAGTAGGGCAGTGTCAGAACTTCTGAGGCATAGAAGGAGAGAGAAGTGAAGCAGCCAGCCTGGTTGAGATAGGCTCATAGCCAAGAGAAACATTCCAGTTCAGGGAAAAGGTAAGTGAGAGATCCTCCAGTAGTTCACTTTCCACTGCAGACTCTTGCAATCTTAGCCCAGGGAGAGCCTCTCAGCCCTCACAGGCTCTGAGACTAATATAGGGAAATGCCTGGAGTCCATGCAATAGCATTGTTCCAGAGAGGGAGTTTTGGATGGGTCCCACACACCCCCTGAGACCCTAGCAACTATAGCAGGGTACCATTTGAGAACTCAGCTCTCACTAGACTACATTCTTCCCTGGGGCCCAACACCCTCTTGTGTCTCCACATCCCTGGAGCCTTGCTGCCATTCTACCACATCCACCAAGAGGACTGCAGCAGTACAATGCTGGCTAGACTCAGCAGTGTGGCTCGGTACCCAGCACTCTAGCCCAAGCAGTGTCCTCCATCCCAGGGAACAGACAGTGCAGTGCACCAGAGAGGCTGCTCTGGGACAAAGGGAGCTGAGCACACACTCCTCAGAGTCTGAGAGCAGCTGGCCTTGGGCCACTGCCACTGACAGCAACCCAGTCCCTTCCCTAGCAGCAGAGTCGCTGCACACCTGCATGTGCTTTCAGGGGACCTAGGGACCAGCTTGCCCCAGGGCCACACAGGGGCCTGAGGACAGGTCTGCCTCAGCCCTCACTGCTGGCACCTGCACATACCATCCAGGGGTCTGAGGTCAGGTCTGTCCCACTCATTGCCACTGCTGCCTCGATCCAAGCTCACCATCCAAGAGCCTGAGACTTGATCTGCCCTACCTGCCACACGTGGCAGTCACACACAGCAATATGGGCTCTGACAACAGGCCTGCTCTGCCCACCACCACCACCACCTGCGCCTACCTTCTGGGGGCCTAAAGACAGACCCATCCAGCCTGCCAATATCCAGACATGTCATCTGGGTACCTGAGAACTGACCCACTCTACCCACCACCGCTAACATGCCCTCCCTCTCCACACAACTTGGTTGTCAGGGAACTTGCCTACCCAGTTCACTGCCACCACAACTGATGCCCACCCACACTGCTTGGGGGCCTGACGGTTGGCCCACCACCACTACTGCCATCATCAAAGTCATACATACTGACCAAAGGTCCAAGGGCCCACCGACCTGTCTGACCCACTGCCTCCACAACTAGCCCAGAGCAAGCTGTCTGGAGGTTCAAGGATTAGTCCACCTAGACCTACTATTACAGTGTCCATTTATGCTGTCCAAAGGCCCAAGGGCCAACATACCTGGCCAACCGCATCTACCACTGTTGACTGAGTACTAGCCCACCTGGTGTCCTCATCTCCAGCAAGGCCTCATCACACCCTTCACTAACAACCATCGCCTAAGCCACTGTGAACTCACAGACACTACTGATGCTGAGTACACCCATAGAAAAAATACAACTACACTACCGTGCGCACTCAGAATCAGAACCAAAGTGCTCTACTCAACCAACACTATAGATACATCTATAGGAAAAAGTCTTTCCATATGAAAGCCAATCCATAAAAAAGGAAGAAGCAACTATTATATGAGATGTGCAGATACCAACGTAAGGACACAAGACACATGAAAAAGCAGGGAAATGTGACACCTCCAGAACACAATGATTCTCCACCAAAAGACTCCAACAACAAAAAAAAATCTATGAAATGCCTGGAAAAAATGCAGAATAATGATATTAAAGAAGCTCAGTGAAATATAACAAGACAAACTACAAAATTTAGAAAAGCACTTCATAATCTGAATGAACAATGTATTTATTTAATGTTTTTATTTATTTTTAAGACAGGATCTCACTCTGTCATCCCAGCTAGAGCGCAGTGGCACAATCATGGCTCACACTGCAGCCTCAACCTCTCCCAGCACAGGTGATCCTCCCACCCCAGCCTCCCAAGTACCTGGGACCACAAGCACGTGCCATGCCATGCCTGGCTATTTTTTTTTTTTTTTTTTTTTTTTTTT
>CAUYLG010026044.1:0-37671 GCA_963573385.1 Cacajao melanocephalus | reverse complement strand
CAACAGATTAATACTTTCAAAAAAAAAAAAAAAAAAAAAAAGACAAAGCTGGAAAAATTCTATTAGAACAAGGTTATCTTCCAAGGGTATGCCACCCAAACTCCAAAATAATTCCTATGAAAGAGTATATTCATATTAAATAAAATGTAGCAACGATAGTCAAGGAAATAATAATATATAATAAAAGTATATTACTGAGCATACTACACATCATACTCAAAGTAGAGTCACATCACACATTTTCCTTAAAGGTTGGGCTTAAAACCTAACCCCCCACACCAAATAAAACTATATAAAAGAAGTATGGCTCCACTGTTGCCCACACAACTACAAACAAATCTGTGAAGATTTATTAAGGTTGAGAGGCTTAGACAATTGTTGATATGAGCAGGCAGGAGGCCTGCAACTCTCCAGCTTACCCTGTTAACCACTAGTGATTCAATTGCTATCTTGAAGCAAAATAATAATAAATAATTATGTATTATTATAAATAAATAATAATTAAAATCCCCTAAATCTGCCTATAGACTTTTCTTGTAATTCCTCATTGAGTTAACTTCAAATATGTAATTACTATTCCCACATTACCTGAACCCACAAGAGACTCAAGAATGAGGTAAAGTCAGGGTCCCCAGGTTGGTTGCGCAAGCTGTGCCCTGCACAAGGGCCTTGTCCGACTGAAGGGGAAAAGGACAGGAGCTGAATGCCTAGCATGTGTCTCTGTATGTGGCAGACTGAGTCTGAGGGGTTGGGGGTTAGAGTAGGGGCTGCATTTTGAAATTTGCTTAAAGGCAATATATAGGCCAGCTGGGGACCAGGGAAGATGTCTACTTGATGCATTAAACTTCACACAAGTTTAAGAGTCAATTATTTAGACAAAATATCTTAGTTTCAAAATGGCTATGAGGTAGACAATATTTGAAATACTAATACACATTTTTCTACCCTGAAAGGCTCCCTCCCTTCCTGTCCCTGGTAGAAAGGTGTGGTAGGATTCAAGCAGATGTTTATTTCTTTGAGATTTCCATAATTAAGATAAGAGAGAGAACTGCACAGGAAACCAAAGGTGTCTCTAAATTATTTTGACTTTTGTTTTTATAAAAAGTCTAAGCACTTAGGGGTGGGAGATTTGCAGGTATAGACACAATGTCTTGGTAAACAAAGGGGAAGCAGGAGATTTCCTTGGGCTGTGGAAAGTGGGGGTGGGGAGAGAGGGAGGGGGAAGGAGACAGAAAGAGCGAGGGAAAGAGGGTAGAAGAAGGCTTCAGAAGAAAAAATACTATAAAATGAAGAAATAAATTTACCTGAATAATAAAAATTCAGGTAAATATAAACAGCTGTATCAGAATCATAGTTCTTGCCTATCATATCCCAGGCATCGTACAAAGCAGGTTGACACCTATTCTCTTACAATCTTCACAATAGCACCACAAGGCAGATGTTATCATCCCGTTTTACAGTTGAAACATCATAGCTTAAGACACAGCTAGTAAGTAGAGGGGCAGGGATGCAAACCTAGGTCTGTTTTTCTTCCTGCTCTATATACCTGTTATCAAAACTCAGGGACAAAGGCAATACACTGGGGTTCTCAGAAGGTTAAAAAACTGAGAGCTCAGTCCATTATAGCATTTGGTCTATCTCATTGCTATAGTACTGGTTCTGTCTCATTCTATCTTACATACTCTGCAAGCAGAGTATATAAGTAATACTGATAACTAGAGAAAAATCCCACTATTACTAGACTAAAAGGAGGAAACTCCTAGAAAAAGAACGGAAGCCCTAGGTCTAAAGAGAGTGTGAGAGTGATCTGTGACCACAATAGACTTACATCATTCAGCTCAGACAGCAAGACTCTTACCTCATGCCAGATTTCAAAGGCCTCTCTTCGAAGATGTCAGTATTGAGTGTGTTTTCTATATTTCATGGTAAGTTTAGATTAACAGAAAAAAACTTAAGAGCATGTAGACATTTTGACCAACATATATAATTTCTACTCATCCAACTCACCTGAGCAGTTCTACTAAGTCCAAACTACTCCTGTGCCCATCTATATGCCATTAGGCTAGAAAGATACAAACTGAAGCACGTGCACATGCACACACACACACACACTGTTAATCAAGTTTATCCTAAAGCTGCCTCCTTACATATTTTAAGTTCTGCCTAAAGGTTTCTCAATACATAATGAACCATAACCTAACTGAATGTGTAACCTACTCTTTGTGCCAATCATTGTGACCAACAGTTAAAACTCAGTTCAAGTAGGTAAAATGCCGAGCTGCAACCAATCTGGCTATTTCTGTACCTCATTTCTGTTTTCCATACATCACTTTCCTTCTTCTGTCCATAAATCGTCTTCTATTAGTGTCTGTGCTGGAGTCTCTCAGAACCTATCCTGGCTCACATAAAACAATTCATGAATTGTCCTTTGCCTAATTAAACTCTGTTAAATTAGATTTGTCTAAGGTTTTTCTCTTAACAATATGCATATACATAATCGATCAATCAGTTCCAAAATTCCCACCTGATATGGTTTGGCTGTGTCCCCACCCAAATCTCATCTTGAATTATAATTCTCATAATCCTCATGTGTTGTGGGATGGATCTCCCTGGAAGGAGGTAATTGAATCATGGGGATGGTTACCCTTATGCTGTTCTCATGATAGTGAGTTCTCACAGGATATGATGGTTTTATAAGGGGATTTTCCCATTTTTGCTTAACACTTCTTTCTCCTGCTGTCATGTGAAGAAGGATGTGTTTGCTTCCTCTTCTGCCATAATTGTAAGTTTCTTGAGGCCTCCCAGCCATGCAGAACTGTGAGTCAATTAAAAATATTTCCTTTATAAATTACCCAGTCTTAGGTATTTCTTTATAGCAGTGTGAGAATTGACTAACATAGCACCCAAGTTTGAGCAGAAAACAGACACACTTTAGCATTTATTAAAATAATACTAAAATAAAGCTATCTAAGTTTTTCAAAGACCATGGTATTCTATTTAGGTATTTCTATTCAAGGCTTTGGGTATATGATATACTTCAATTCACAGGACCCGGTTACCTGGTTAGGATCAGGATCAACTTCATCCCAGTTGTGAGTGACATGGCCTTCATCAATGGATTCAAAGGGTTTGTGAGAAACTGAAGGTAGAATCCTATATAGCCAGCTAGAGGAAAAAACATACAAGATATACAAGCCTTAGAGTAATGTTCTGAGTGATACACAGAATTGCTAAGGCAGTAACATCAGGAAGATACTCAAGTCAACGACGACCTGTGGGCTCGAATGTGTGAAGCAGTGAAGCAATGTCACAGCATCATTTTTTAATGGCCATCTGCCGTCCACACCCCTGGCCTCTTCTCACCTTTTCACTGCCCCAGTCATGCTTCAAATGGACTCTGGTTCATGGTTATTCCCATGCTGCCACAAAAACGAAGAATTGTCTTTTCTAACGACTATAAAGGAAGGCGGAATACCTTGAGGGATATCTGTGTAGGAAAATCCATAGAAAAACATTAGCTTATGGATATCATAGGACACTAGTCCTTGCTCTGGAAGGCAAGAACAATGAGTTCTATGTCGCTTGAGAGAATATGGGTGGTATCTTTGTTATTTTTGAAATAATAAATCAATTTTCTCCTTTAAAATTATGAAAGTAATACATGCCAATGGTAAAAATAATTCAAGTAATTTAAAAAGTCCTGAAAGGTAAAGGGCTACTTTTCCTCCAATTTCTTCAGGGCTATTCCTCAGAGGCATCAGAGCTTAATGATTTTTTTTTATATATTCTTTCAGATACATCCAATACATTTCTAAGCAAAACTGCCAGATCATTTTAACACTTTATTACCATACTAATAGTATGTGAGAGTGCCTGGTCACACACATCTTCACAAATCTGGAATATTATTAATAATTTTAGTGTTTTAGGTGGAAAATAGTATCTCATTTTATTTTGTATTTGGAAATACAAAATATTTCCTAAAAAACCAGTCCATTTGTTTATTGGCTCTTTGTAATTTTTCTATGAATTACTTGTAAAAGTCCCTTACCATTTTCTATTGAGTTTATTTGTCTTTTTGATATTAATTTTTAAGAGAAAAAAGATGCTGGAGAGGCAGTGGAGAGATAGGAATGCTTTTATACTGTTGGTGGGAATGTAAACTAATTCAACGATTATGGAAGGCAGTGTGGTGATTCCTCAAAGACCTACAATGAGAAATAGCATTTGAGCCAGCAATCCCATTACTGGGTATATACCCAGAGGAATATAAATCATTCTATTATGAAGATATATGCACACATATGTTTATTGCAGCATTATTCACAATAGCTAAGACATGGAATCAACCCAAATGCTCATCAATGATACACTGGATTAAAAAAATGTGGTGCATATACACCATGGAATACTATGCAGCCATAAAAAATGAGATCATGTCCTTTGCAGGGACATGGATGGAACTAGAAGCCATTATCCTCAGTAAACTAAAGCAGGAACAGAAAACCAAATACCACATGCTCTCACTCATAAGTGGGAGCTGAACAATGAACACATGGACACAGGGAGGGCAATAACACACACTGGGGCCTGCTTGGGGGTGGGAGCTGGGGGAGGGAGAGCATCAAGAAAAAATGGCTAATGTATGCTGGACTTAATACTTAGATGATGGGTTGATAGGTACAGCAAACTGCCATGGTACATGTTTACCTATGTAACAAACCTGCACATCCTGCACATATACCCTGGAACTTAAAAATAAATTAACACTTCTGTACTCCAAAATTAGAAGAGTGTGTGTTCATGTTTTATTGTGGTACATTTATGGCTCTATTTGTTTTTCTTTCTGTTCTTTTTAAAGCATGTCCTCTCCACCAGGACCAGATCTCAGGCTTCAAGAAGGGAAGAAGACTCTGATAAAGGAATTCTAAAGGACACCAGGATGAGAACCTTCTAGAAGTTGGAAGGGACATTGAAACTCAGTAAGAGGGACCTAAGTCCTTTCAGAGGCTACTACCCTGACAAAATACAGATGGACAATGGAAGACCAGACCTGAATCAACAGGCTTTGGCCCTTTTGAACCCAAGGACAGTCTATCTCAGTGAGTTGACTTGGCCTGGCACAACGCTGAGCTATCTGGGGAAAAATGGGCTAGATCTGTTTAGTTTCCATTTGATTCCTCCATTTCTTGATGACATGACCTCAGGCCTTGGTCTTACTAAGCCTCTCCAGATCCCAGTATATGAAGTTCAGAGCATATGTGTATGTCTTGGAACCAGCTGTGTGATCCTGGGAGAGTTACTAAACTTCCTGGACCTTATGTTCTTCATCCTTGTCTTCTAAGATTGTTGTGAGAACTCAAAGAGTTTGTGTATTGAAAATGCTTGGTATACAATAGGTGCTTGTTAAATTGCCTTTCTTCTCTTAATCGTCTGAATTTTATCACAGTCCAGATTTTCCACATTCTCTGACTCTTGCCTTTTCAAGATTCAAGGGATCAATCAGCTAGCTAATCTGATAAAAATTAATCCTAGGTAGGCAGGAAGGCAGGCAGGCAGGTAGGTAGGTAGGTAGGTAGGTAGGTAGATAGATAGACTCTTTAATAGTTTTGTGGTGGCCCTGCATGCTGTGGTTCAAATGAGTAGTAACTAGGAATTTCAGGCTGGCCTACTTATGGATAGAACTGGTCCCATCTTCTCACTGGAGATTTTGAGTGGGAAGCATTTCCACAAAATTTTTGTGGATATCTTTGAAGAGTTTTTCTAAATAGATGGGTGAGCCATACCTAGTATCCCTTATTTTTTAGCTGAGTTTACAACACTCCCCAGGCAGCACTACATTGCCCTGAACAGAGATTTAATTCTGATTCAGGGAACAGTGCCAGCTTCTTAATGAAATGCCAACAGCTCCTTTTCAGCCTCCTGGAACAGAGCTCAGCTCCTGCTGGCTGAAGATATTGCTGAATAATGGGGACAGGCAGCAGAATCCGGAGACCAGGTGGCCTATTAGGGAATGGGCCATAAAGTCAAGAACATAGTCACAGAGGCCAGGTTGTCATAAATTAGAATAGACAGAATTGTCTGTGTGCTTACTTTACCCTGTCTATTTGGGCTTAGACACACACACACACACACACACACACACACACACACACACACACACACAGAGAGAGAGAGAGAGAGAGAGAGAGAGAGAGAGAGAGAGAGAGAGGGATTATATAGCAAGGGAATTATCCCCTGATTTTTGACATGTTAAGAAAACTTTCTCTATTTCTTCCTCTTTCCATGCACATATCTATTGAGAGAAAAGCACTGTTATACTGACATTGTAACATAGCACCTTCCATATATCAGTTCTCTTGACAGCCTCCTTGAGATACCCTGGAAATGAGGCAGAAACTCTGCTATGATGGCAATACTTAATGATAATTATTATGACAATAACTAGCATTAACTAGGCACTAACCATGTGCCTTGCAATGTGCTAAGCACTTGACACACATCCTTTCTTTTAATCCTCACCACAGCTATGAAACAGGTACTATTATTATCTTTGTTTTATGAATAAAGAACTAGAGGATCCAAAAAGGCAGATGATTTGCCCAAGATTTGAAAAAGAGGAACCAGGATTTATACTCAGGGGGCCTGCCTCCAGGGTGGCCATGATTAACTGTGCAATCTTTATCATTTGTGTGGTCCACTATAGTTTTGTACTTACTATCTCATTTGCTTCTCAGAAGGGCCTGTGTTGATAAACCCAGGCCGCCCTGCTAAGCTGTACAAGACCACATGCCCTTCTCCCCAAATCTCTAATATCAGCAGCATTCCTCTTCACAAATGCCTTAGCCTAACTTTCCATAATTAGATACTATTTATTTAAATCACAACACTTACTGCCTCTTAAAACTACAACACATACTGCATCCAACCTGCCTGATATGAGTTAATCAAGGGATCATGTTCATTGACCCGGATGTAGGATTAGAGCAAACATGGAACATGGCATACTATGTTAATGAATATGCTGGTTTCTAGCAAAGGCAAATTCTAGAGTAAACACCTTATTAATTCAAACCACAATGGACCATAATACATGACTTTTCAACTATCCAAGCTTGGATTACCCAACATTTTCTTGCAAGGAACATACCTCTAGTTAGCTGGGAAAGATATTGCTCTGAATCTTCCAGAATTATAATGACTCGGTCATTATAAAACAAAGCAAAACAGGAAAACCCCAAACCAAAACTCCACAGGACGGTCTTCAGAAGAAGGCCAAACTATTAGGAATATTTCATTCTGAGTATAGGAGATAATTTGTAAATGGAACTGGACATGTGTATTTTCCAGGCTCTGCACAGCTTTCCTTCACCTTCTTCTACCAGTCACTTGGTGCTAGCTAGCAGGAAGTCTATTCTCTCCTGACTAGGACCTAGACCAAAGCCTACAAGAAGCAGAATCTTGAGCAGCTCTAGGAGGCTGTGGCTCGGGGTAAGGAGGCAGCCCAGAGTCCCTGTCATAGTTCCCACAGTCTGCAGGTCAGAATTCATCTAATCTTTGTACCTTCTCTTATTGGTGCTCCGTGGACAAGTGAAAGCTGATCCTGAGAGCTGCTCAGCATACAGATTGTAGGGGCAGACCTGAGGATTATTCTGAAACAAAAGATGCAATAAACAGTATTACTCCCATCTGAAAAACATCACACCTTCCCACCAACCAACTCCGTAGAGGGATGGGGATGCTCTGGGCCACTGCACATGATCATCTCCAACCCAATATGTTTCTTGTAACAACTTTTGATGTGACTTGCCCCCTTGATCATAAAGGTAATATATACTTATTGCAGAAAATTTATAAACTATATCACCCATTATCTCATAATCAGAAATAACCCAGTGTTAACATGTTAGTATTTTTTCTTGCATTCTTATCCTCCAAAATTGTGACCCTATGATACCTGTAATCCTGTAATAATCAGGCATTTTTTCTTCTTCTTTTAAAGAAAATATTATACCATGAGGATTTTTATGCCATGATATAGTCTTCAAAAGTTTTGAAAATAGTTTTGTTTGCTGTGTTGTTGCTATTCTAGCCAGCACGAGTATGAACATCTTTGTGCATTCATATTAAAGCACCTTGTTATTTTCTCATAATTGTCACATCTTATGGTGTTCAAGGGGAAAATGAGGAATTCCCTTTAACCTTAGATTTTGGGGATCCTACTGGAAACCCTATAGTTAATTTTACTAGTTTGGGTTGGCTGCTGTGTCACCAATCCAATTTTAATCATATTGTCATTGCGCTGCATCTACATTGCCCCTAGGACTTGGGAAACCCCTAGACAGTTCACAGGCTAGATTAGAAGAGCCACAGTGGGTGGAGGCACTTTGGCGTGAAAGTTAGTCATCCAGGAATAGGATTCAGAGCTCTTCTAAGCACTTTATTTGCTCATACCTGTCCTTCTGGCAGGGAACCTGGGCAGCGAGGGTCCTCTGAAGCACACTCATTCCCAAATCCAGAAAGGTACTGTATGTGACAAAGCCACAAATGTCACCATTAGTAGGATTTAAAGAACATTCACAACATTGGCAGTCTACAGAGGTAAGAACTTCTATATGGACATACGTGTGTATATGATGTTCCACATATAATATCTTTACTGTGTCTTGACATATGACTCACTTAGTAAAGAGAATATGCTTTCTGTAAATATTAGACTTCCAATTAATCAGAAGAGTGCTGGATATTCCAATTAATCAGAAGAGTGTTTCTCCACCCTGAGCTATACTCAGCTGATTTATGCATCTACACTGAACCTCCCTAAACTTGAGACTCCATTTCCCCTTCAAACTCTGGGAAAAAAAAAAAAATACATCTAGGAACAGATGTGTGGATCCAACCTCGACAGCAAAACCCTCTCCAAACTAGTCTTGCTGCAGGCAGAAGCCTCTGCTATCTGCCTCATCTATGGAACACATCTGTATTTGTACGAATGCATGAAAATAAAAAGTTATGGGTGGCCTTTAGGAGATATGCTAGCCCAGAATTGTTTCACAATGACACAATGGAACCTACTCTGATTGCCATCTCTTCACTTTACACCCAGAGGGAAAAAAAAGTTAAGGGTTTCTCAACAAGGTAAGTCATGGGGAGCCCCTGAAACTTACTCTTGCAACACTCAACACACTTGCGAGTTCTTGTGCACTGTCTGGCTCTTTTGTTAGCCTATAAGCTGCAGGAAGGCTGGGACTATGGCAGTCTTGGCTCATAGAAGGCACTCAGTGGAAATCTGTTTACTGATTTTTTCACTTAAAGCCAATTCTAATCTGAGTATATGTGTGCTGCTGTAAATAGGGTTAGAACTCTCTTTGCTCTAACTTAAATACCAATTGATTTTAGCCCAGGATAATGAAAGTGCAGTCTTGCTCAGCAAATAAAATGCCACCATCTGAACTCATCTCCTTAAAAGATATAAGAAGGACGGAAGTGGGTGAAGGGTAGGCCCTTTGGAGTTCTCAGCAGCATGGAGATATAATACGCCTGGATGTGTGAGTGATGATTAATTAGGTCAACAACGGTCTATATTTGGAAGAAATATCAGATGTGAAAGTTATGACCTAGAAAGCAATGGAAGTGAAATTATTCTTTTTGCCTTCAGATACAATATTTTGTATATTTGAAAATTTGTCATCACAAAAAAATACTAAAGTATATACTGATTTGTTAAAAGCAGCAGCATGCAGTTAGGATGATATCTTTGGGGAAATGGCAGAGACCATCCAGCATGATTCTCTGCTGCATCTAATTTTCTCCTTCTAAAATGAACCCCATGCTCACCATCAATGGGATTGAATTTGAGCTGCTGAGAATTGGTAACAACCCCAAATTATCTTCAATTCTGTGAAATGGAATTTGAGACCAGCCTGTGATGGAAGCCACAGTGCCTTCACTTTGTTCAACTGCCGCGTTGTTTCTCTCTGCAAGAGAGGAAGGAAGGCTGGAGTACAGCTGAACTTTCTGGCAGGTACCCGTGGATTTACTCATTAACCTTCCCCATTCTTTGTAACTGCTGGCCTCAGAAGAGAGTTCAGGGTTATGCGTTTGGAACAAGAGTTAGTATACATGTTTCTGAAGCATTTGATTCAGACTGTGCTTTAAAAAATAGAAAAGAAAGTAGGAAGAACAGCTGGTGGTTTGGAAGGGAGCCACCAAGCACTGAGAGGTGCGAGTTCTGAATCTGTTTCTCAATCTTAGCTGCAGTGCATTGGCTAAGGAGGAAGGTGAAAACTGCTGAGTCACTATCAAAATCAATTGGTTTTTCTAATTCCCCTGAGAGAAAAATTACAGATGAGTTTATTACAGCTTTAAAATGCCATGTACCTCATGCCAAAGGCATCTGAATTAAGGAAGCAGTATTTGCAGCTGCTTTCTTCAGACATTGAGCTCAAGGACAGAATCTGAACTCTGCTTCTATCAGCTGCGAAAATCCAAGCATTCATTTCCAGCTGGTTCAGTGCCTATGCAAAAGTATATTGTGCACAAAAATAAAATTAAAAACCTAACATTAAGCATGTTTTCTACAGTTTGGATTTCTGAATAATTTGATCCGACAGAAAAATATTTTTTTTCAGGAGAATTATATGCATACTTTCTAAATGCAAGAATAAATTCCTGAGCTCCATGTGACTTCAGTACCATCAGTCCTTTGGCAGCTTACAAGTATATAGCTTTTTAATTCTCACCTAGTCCCCAGGATACGGTTTACTTGTCAGAGTAGTTTTATGAGGTGCTTTCTCCTCACTCTGATTCTAGGTTAACACCTGATGAGATGAACAGATGGTGCACTTCACTTCCTCTTTCTGGGCATGAAGGAAAGAGAAGTCAGGGTAGAGCTACTGCTACATTTGTGTATGTGTGTGTGTTTGTGGAAAAGGAGTCTAATATTTCTAGTTAACCTCGATGGGAAGGGAACTTGCAGATTATTGCAGTAGGCTGAATAATGGCTCTGAAAGATATGTGTGGCTTAATCCCTGAAACCTGTATTACCTTTTCTAGCCAAACAGACTTTTACAGATGTGATGAAGGATCTTGAAATGGGGAGATATCCTAATTATTTGGGTGTATCCTAAATGTAATCACAAGTATCATTATAAGAGGGAGGCAAAGGGAGATTTGACTTCTAAGAGGGGAAAAGGTGACGCGATTACAGAAGCAGAGATATATTTTTTGAAGATAGAAGAAGAGGCTACAAACAAAGGAATGTGGGTAGCCTCTAGAAGAAGAAACAGAATCCATGGAAAAGGCAGGGAAACACAATCTCTCATAGAGTCTCCAGAAGAAATTGTTCCTCTCTGTAAGAGAGGAAGGCAGGCTAGAGTACAGCTGAGCTTTCTGGCAGGCACCGGTGGATTTACTCATTAACCTTCCCCATTCTTTGTAACTGCTGGCCTCAGAAGATTTCAGGGTTATGTGTTTGGAACAAGAGTTAGTATACATATGTCTAAAATTGGTTTCACTGGGCTAAAGTCAAGGTGTCAGCCACACCTTTTGTGTTGTTTTAAGTCAATAAATTTGGGGTAATTTTTTATAGCAGCAACAGGAAATCAGTTATGTAGAATAGTAGGTCCCATCTCTGGCTAATCATTAGAATCACTCCAGAAGTTTATTACATACAGATCCAGAGCCAGTGAAAGTGGCCCAAAGCCTGCATGTCAAGCAAGCTCTTCATTTTAGAAATGAGGAAACCAAGGTTGGGAGAAGTGAAGCAACTTATTCAAAAACATAGGGTATTACGTTTTAAATTTAATTTTATTATTTTATCTTTTGAATTTTCTTCCTCCAGCTTTACTTTTGTGTAAATGTGATTTCATTTATGGCTTTGTGTTGACATATTCATTAAAATGAAGAAATAAAAAATGAGAAAGTTTTACCTTCCCTTGTAAAGATTAGACAGCAGGCTGGGAAGAATGCCTTTGAAACTGAGAGCAAAGACTGGCATGCAATTTACATTGATGTCTTGGTGCTGTGCATAATAAGTTGCTTAAACATTACAGCAGGATAGGATTTTAGATATAATTTATTTATAAATGGTAAAGATGTTTCCAACCCCCGCTGAACTTCCTCATAGAATGTTAATCAGAAAACAAAGTTTCTATCTACTCTTTCCTCCAAGACTTCAACTCCTACCATTGACATCATGACACTCAGATCTATTCCCCTAGCCTTGCCCACTCCCCTGAAATCCAGATCCATATATCCAATCAGCACCTGGGTATCTCAATTTGGCTGTTCCTCCAACAACTCAAATTTGGCTGACAACAGTTTTGGATTCTAGAATATGCAGGCATTCTGCATGTGCTGTGCCTTTGCACTCACTCTTCCCTTCGGACCCTATCCTTCTTCACTTGGCTGGTTCTAACTTCTCTCTTAAGATTCAGTTTAGGTACAGGCTCCTTTAGGAAGTTTCTTTTGACTTTACCTATCCCAGACTCAGTTCCTCTACTACAATAATCTGTAGTATCATGCACTAGCACAAAATATTTGCTGAATTAAAGAATGACAGTTAACTATCAGTCAGTTATAAAGATAAAAAGCCAAAGTTTATTCCAGTGTTGAGTGTTTTCAGGATTCCTATCAATTAGGAAGGTGTTTGATTCTTCAAACTCAGAAACACCTCCCTTTAACTGATGGATTCTTCAAACTCACCATCAGTTAGAGTGCATTAGGGCACTTCTCAAACCCTGCATTCTGGGAAGAAGTCTGTTGGGGGGAGGTCTGGCCCACCTGGCCTGAGCCAAGGTTCTGGGTAGTGCTATTCAGTCACACATGCATGTGTTGGGCATTGATGCAAGGCTGGGCTGGGCATTAGGCACGGTTTTGGACATTAGGGACATATTCTCTTTTCCTTGCCTTAAGATACCAGTTTAGTAGGAGCCATTAAGACCCCTTTCTGAGCCTGGACTTTGCATTCAAACATAACCTGGTTGCAATCCAGTCAACTACTGGCAGTGACCTTGGGCAAATCATAGTCTCTCCAAGCTTTACTTTTCTAATTGATTAATTAGAAACAAGAACCTCTCTCTATACCCCAGATTTATTTTAAAGATTATGAGTTAATTCATAGTTAAAATGCCTAGCATCTAACAGCACATAACCCACACATACTTTTCAATTGTGTATTACTAAAGAGAAGGAATGATTTACTAGAGGATGTGCTAGGGCTTCTACTGGCCAACAGCTAATTCAGAGCCTCAATTAACTGAATAGATTAAGCATATCTAATTGGTCGCCGGAAGTGGTCCAAGAAGCTGCAGCAATGGGAATCTGTCAGAGCAGGAGGTGGGAAAGAGACATAGTGAGAAACGTGCGTGTCTGCAGTGGAGGGGAGCTCTTAGGATGTCTACAGGTTTCCAAGACAACAATTGAAATAAAGACAAAAGATGACCAATAAGATCTTCCTTTCTTTCCTTTATCACCTTTCCCCGTTCCCCAGCCCCAGTTGTGCCCACAGACACCACAGTGAAGCCTCTGAACACAGGGATTTAAACCAGGGCCTCTCCAAGTTCTTTTCAACTCTGATACCCTGGAGTTCTCAGAAGCTTCCATAAATTTTGGCCAAAGAAGCCACAGCAAGTTTGCCAGATGTAGCTTCCATAAATTTTGGCTGAAGAAGCTGCAGGAAACTTGCCAGATGGGTTCTTACCTTTAATTCGGCCATTTTCTCTCTGCTCTATGTGTGATGACTTCAGGAAACTCAGGCCCAGAGGATATAAAGCCACAATGCTTCTTTCTCCTTCAAACCACTCTTTGGATATTCTGGTTTCTACTGCTTCACTGGTCAGCGGGTCACTCAAACTAGCTGGGAGAATTGCCTAACTCATACATAGGGACAAAGTCCAACAAGCTTATTTCTTAACTGCTTATACAAATGCTTTGGTTTTTAAACAGTTTGTTCGTATGTGTTTGCAGAGGCCGGGCTCCTCTTCACCTGAGGTAGATAATGACCAATTATTTGTTCAAGTTAAAAGGAGGCTTATTTCAAAAGGCAGAGCATTTGAAGCTATCAGGGAAAGGAACTGTGGCAGATAGTACCTGCTCTGTGTGTTGGAGGGTTCTCTGCTGAGTTCTGACTCAGGCTAGAAAGGAACAGGCGGTGCCGAGTCTGGAGGGCAGTGAGAAAATCCCCAGGTATTTACCAGCTCCAGATGTTTACACCGGGGTAAGATGTTTACACACAGCCACCTGAAGACAAGCACCAGGACCAGAACCACTCAGTTCTCTGCAGGTGCCTCCCAAGAATGAGCTCAGGTTCTTGGGTAAGCATTAGGCATGGTTTTAGACATTAGGGACATATTCTTGCTCCTTGCCTTAAGATACCAGTTTAGTAGGAGCCATTAAGACCCCTTTTTGAGCCTGGACTTTGCATTCAAACATATCCTGGTTATAATCCAGTCATCTACTGGTAGAGCCTGAAACATTTCACTTAGAGCAAACTGAGATGTTTCCTATTGCTCTTTTTTAATTTCTTAAAGTACATTTAGGTTTCTTATAAACTCTTTAAGAGTTTTGTTTCCTAATGCTTTTATACTTCTGAAACAGACCACGGAATTACTCTCCAGCCACCTCCTCTATGACTCCCTCATTCTTCATCTTGGCTGCTCTCCTTGGTCATTGGCAGGTAAAGGGGAAGGTAGAAAACATATTGAGTGCCTGCTTTTGTCAGATTTTTCCATATCTCACTTCACAAAAACTATCTTGTAAACTAGGCATTAACAGAACTCAAATGCCAACAGACAAGGGAGGAAGTATAAATGAATAAAATAGGCTAGCTGATTTTTCAAGATAAGATGAAGCTCCAATTTTTAAACATTGGCAATTAGAATGAGAGAGAGAAACTACCCTGTGATAGATGGCAAAAAATGCCTAAATTCCTCCTACCCTTGTATACGTGCCCCTTTGAATGTGACTTTGCTGTTCCTCCCATCAAGAGGTAGGGTCTTTTTCTTTGGCCAATAGCAAACATGATACAGTTTGAAAAGTGCTTGTGCCTTAAGACAGGTCCAATTCTTACAGCCGGAGACACTGTGCAAAGTAGCTGGGCTGGCCTCCAGAGATCAAGGCAACAGCCCTGCAAGCCCCACAGTGACTGCCAGACATGTGAATGAGGCAGTCTGGCTGCCAGGTGACTGCAGACACATGTGTGATCCCAGGCAAGACCAGCAGAAGAACCACCAGTTAAATCTGGGCCAAACTGCTGAGCCACAGAATTGTGAACAAATAGAATCGTGTATTTTACACGACTAAAATTTGGGATGATTTGTTAAGCAGTGATAAATAACTGATATAATCATGCAGGTTGAAAAACATGTGCAGATTTGAAGTGGCTACAGGCTGCCAGCTTCAGATCCTCTGCTTTAAGATAAATGGGTTTAAACAACCTCCAGGGGTCCCCAGGCTCCAGCATACTGCAGTAGCAACAGAATGATTGCCTGCATATGAGGTGCTAGCACAGAGTGGGCTAGACCAAAGGGGACATGTTGACAGAAAACAAGTGACAGGCTGGTAGCCAACCTTGTGGACTGACTGATAGGAAATCTCAGCATATATCAGCACAGACAGATAACACTGTGGTATGATGTAAACTACTCTGGAATTCATATGCTAACCTGGGAGGAAGGTAGGTGGAGACCCCAGCTTTATTGAGGCTAAGTTTTCACTATTCCTATAACAAGCACACTCAGAAAGTGAATTTGAGGACAAGATTTCTTGTGTATCTGAGTTTATGAGTACCTTGGGTCTTCAATCTTTATAGATCCTGGAAGTTAGCAGTTGGTAGTTAGATAAAGAAATAAATGGGAACTAATAAAAGACAAAGGAAAATCTTTACTGCCTTATTTTTCAACAAACTTTCTATGTTATTTCCACTGAATCAGCTTTGAAGGTAGATTTAAGAGGTGTTTCGATTCTTTCCTAAGGTGTGAGACTTCTGAAGGGGTAAGAAAGTGTTAACAGTTCCTTGACTGAATGAAAATTACTTTGAGGGGCCTGAAAATATTTAAAATGCAATACATCTATTCCTTCTAAAAGGAAAGAATACACACGTGGGATATTAAAATATTATTTTATTATTATTTTTTGAGACAGATTCTTGCTCTGTCACCCAGGCTGGAGTGCAGTGGCACAAAAACAGCTCACTGAAGACTCAACCTCCTGGGCTCAAGTGATCCTCCCACCTCAGCCTCCTGAGTAGCTGGGACTACAGGCACACACCACCACACCAGCTACTTTAAAAAATTTTTAGTAGAGATGAGGTCTTGCCATGTTGCCCAGGCTGATCTTGAACTCCTAGGCTCAAGCAATCCTCCCACCTTGGCCTCCCAAAGTGCTGGGATTACAGACATGAGCCACTGCACCTGACTTAATGCTATTTTTTAGAGTCAGAGTCTTGCTGTGTTACCCAAGCTGGAGTGCAGGGGCAACATCGCAGCTCACTGTAGCCTTCAACTCCTGGGCATAAGCCATCCTCCGGCCTCACCCTCTCAAAGTATTGGAATTACAGGCATGAGCCACCATGTTCTGCTGGGATATGAGAATAAATAACACACAGCTACAGATAGTTCTGATTCTATGTCTAATGGCTTTCCATTTTAATTAATGTAATTATATATTCATTTATTGAACAATTTTTGAAAACCATCACAACATAGTATAAGTGCTCTGACAGGGAAGAGCCCAGCGTTCTAGGGGAGGGACTAGGGGGCACAAAGCCTGGATGAGCAGAGCCAAGGAGGGCTTCCCAGAGGAGACAATGTCTGAGCCAAGTCACATAAAGTAAGAGTTGGATAGAAAGGGCAGTGAGCAGAGAGAACAAGGTGTGCAAAGAGAAAAACAGAAGTGCAGTTTATGCAATAAACTCTGTTTAGGGCAATGCAACTGAAATTGGAGTGGAGGGATACAGTCAGGGAAAGCTTCTAGGGAAGCAGGAGAAATAGAAGGAATCTTCTGGACAGGGTGATCAGCATTCAAAGATACACAGTGGAAGGAGTAGGCTGTGTGTAGGGGTAAGTCAAATACCTGCAGGAGCAGAGAAAGGTCACAATATCAAAGCTGTGAGAGACAAAAAACAAAAGTTGATAAAAAACCAGGCAGAGCAGGATGGATTCAACGAACCAATATGGGGAATGTGCGAGGCAGAGAACCTGAAAAGCAGCAGAAATATGAAACTTCAGGTGTCTGCCCCTCCCAGATTCTAGTGCAAGATAGAAGGTTTATTCTCTGCAGATGCTACAGAAGAAAAGACACTAGCGAGTGGAGGGGTGGGTAGGACCAAAACTAAGTATAATCGGCAGTGATAAAACCTCCAGCTTCCTTCTCCCACTACATTCCTAGAATGTTATCAGCAAGTGTTCCCTCCAGATAGGAGATTGGAGATTACTTCTCTAAGACAGTGGCCTGTAAATACAATATATTTAGGAAAATATATATATAATCTTTCTGGAAATGCTTCTTTTAATGAGGTAGATATCCCCTCTTTAATTCAAACATCCATGAATATACAATTCTTGTTTCTAATTCTTATTTCTAAAACGAGACAATACTTTAGTACCATTTCATCAGTATCATTTCATTCTATTTTTTGGTTTTATAGAACTAAGTGGAGAAATTTATTCACATAAATAAGTAGACATAAATGCAAGGAATTTTGTTATAATCTCACTTCTTTGGAATTAATTCTCAAAAATCACAGTGATCTATCAATATTTGATGATAGATTAAGACATTTTATACAAAACATTTAAAAATTATTTTAAAAAAATAATCCATCCATCAACAACTCAATTAGGTTCTTCTTTCTTTAATTGCATTGAAAGCAAATAATTGGAAACCTGAAGAAAAGGCTTCATTATCCTGCTACTGGAATCATTCATTTTAATTAAACATTATGCTTTCACTTAGAGGTTGTATTAGTCCCTTCTCATGCTGCTATGAAGAAATACCCGAGACTGGGTAATTTATAAAGAAAAGAGGTTTGACTCACAGTTCTGCATAGCTGGGAAGGCCTCCAGAAACTTACAGTCATGGCAGGAGGGGAAGCAAACACGTCCTTCTTCAGGTAGCAGGAGAATGAGTGCCTAGAGAAGGGGGAATCCCTCATAAACCATCAGATCTTGTGAGGACTCACTATCAAGAGAACAGGATGGGAGCAACTGTCCCCATGATTCAATTATCTCCACCAGATCCCTCCCACAACACGTGGGGATAATGGGAACTACAATTCAAGATGAGAGTTGGGTGGGGATACAGCCAAAACATATCAGAGACACTCTGTCTCATTTACTCAGAACTAGGAAATAAAAATAATTTTATATACTTTTGCCATATAATTTTTTGATAAAGTTTTTTTGATATTTTGACAGACCAGACAGAAGTTCTGCCGTAAAAGATGCCACAAACTTGTTTATTTTTTACTAAAGCTCTTTGCTTTGCTTTCAGAAACCCTGTATTAAACAAATAATAATTATGGGGAATGGAACAGTGAAGTCCTTAAATAAAACAAATATTTAGAATTGTCCTTTTGTTGGCATCCTGAAGACATTTACATCCTGGGGTGATATACCAGAGTGCTATTATACCACTAGTGAGATGCTGCTCTTCCTTAGTGGGAAAGGGTGACTGTGAAAACAGAGGTGAGAAATAAGAGCTAGCACTGAGCTGCCTTCACAAACATATCAATTTAAACAAAGATTTACACAGGGCAATTGGTGATCTGGAAAATGATTCCCTTAAAACTATCTGTGCTTATATACCTCTTAGAGGGGATGCCTGTACCCATTCCAGTTTGAAGACCACTCACCCACACCAAGAAAGTGGAAAACATTACATCCAGAAAGCTTGGAATTGCTACATGGTAATGTGAAGCAGCGGGTGATAGGCCTACAGAATAATCACTACAAAATGGAGTTAGATATCAGAGGACTCCAGGACAGATGTCTCTGAGAAAAGGATGGAATGGAGAGATTACCTGATATACTTGATGGTACTGAGCAAGGTTTTACATCTTGGTTGGAGTTTGGGGGTTCCATTCTTCATCATTAGTTATTGATGACCTTGATAAAGCTCAGTGATTATCCAGCTGAGAAAACATGGTACTGGGGGGGGGGGGGAGGTGTAAGATGGCAAGGCACTGATTAGAAATAAAGCTATCTGTATTAAAAACAGAACCTGGAGGGAAAACAGTGGCAGTAACAAAAATGACAGCAGTACATGAAAGACAAATATTTCCTGTTTTGCCAACAGAAGACATGACAATCAACTCATGTTTAACCTGGTATGTGTAGCTTTGAGTGGGGGGGAGTGGCTCAGTTCATTAAGGTGAGATTAGGCTGAGGCAGCCAAAGATGAGCTTTGATGAATTCTGCTATAATGGCACTCCTAAAGTACAGAGTTCACAATCTATATTCTCTACTTTTTGATTAGTTTATTAGTCTTTCTTAAAGGCTAGATCCTGACTTATCTGTATGAGAATAACCTAGTTTGTCTGTTAAAAATACAAAATCCTGGCTTTATCCTATACATATAGAAAGGGAAGAGAGAGGAAATCCTGGAATCTGCATTTTAAGCAAGGACTTCAGGGGATTCTCATACACTTTTGAGTTTGAAAGCCCTCCATTTAAGTCCTTAATGGAGATGCAGATTAATTGTAACTGGATGCCCAATCCCTTTACTACTCTATAGAGTAGCCCCAGCTAACTCCAGCATCAGATATTTTGCATAGGCAAACACACTGCAAAATACTTAAGACATAGGGTTAGATTTCCTGGAACCCTTCCTCTCCCACCACCATGATTTAGCTCAGTCTTGGGACTGTGGATAAATGAATTTCTAATTTCCTTTTCCTCCTTTCACCAAAACAGAATCCTCCTTTGAATTTTAACAGATATTAAACCAATACAGACACCCTGTTAGACCTTTAAACTTCTTAAAATAGGATGTTACCTATGCTTTAAAAATTTCAATTAAGCCACCACCTAGTAACCCCTACAAGGTCTTACCTATGGTGGGTGTTACTGTACACTATTGAAATGAGGAGTCAGAAACTCTGATTAGGGAGTAATCAGGAGCTCTTCACCTTAGTCTGATGGCCCTGCATATCAGTTCCACGAAGTCCATTTTCAGAATGGACAGAAAAACAACAGTGTCAGGGCACCTGTATTATACCATGAATACCTCAAGTTTGGGAAATTCTAAGAACCCAAGCTAAAGCTAATATGAATCAATTCTTTTGAGAATAGCTTTTCTTGGAGCATTGAAAGGGAGAATAGCTTTCTTTCTTCACCCATCACTAGGTTCACGACTGAGGCACCTATAACAAAAGACAGATTAATAAGAGAAGCACACAAATTTATTTAAGTTTTATGTGACAGGAATCTTCAAAAATGAAGATGCAAAAGAAACAGGAAAACCTGTGTATTTGTATGTACAGTCTCATGCAGAAGTATAGTCAGAGGACAAAAGGATATAATCTAACAATAATAAACTGGAGAACTCAGCAAGTCCTGTTTGTTCAGATTCTTCTTGGTATCTCTGTATCTGTGAGGATAAAGAGTACCTCTGGAATAAAGGTTTTATGATCTACTTCAGAGGAAGGTCACTTAGGTTTTATGGCCTGCTTCAGAGGGGAAGGTGTGAGAAACCTTGCTACTGCAGTTTTCTTAGACATCAGGGTGCAATATTTTGGGGTTGTATGCCCTGAATCCTGTCAATATTAAGGGGGAGAGACCAGCTTAAATCTTCAGTTGGATTCCAGCTAAGTCTTACCCACCCAAGGGGCAGAGGAGTGGTCATATATATGCCTTTGCATCTGGTCAGCTCCATAATGAGTCAGAAAATTGGTTAGAGACCTAAATCACAACAGAAAAAAAAAATATTTATTGCTACCAACTTGTCCCATCAAGAGAGTAATATACATATGTAAAGAGATAGAGTCATTCTGTCATCCAGGCTGCTGGAAGGCAGTGGTGCAATCATAAATCACTGCAGCCTCAAACTCCTAGGCTAAAGTGATCCTCCTGCCTCGGTCTCCTAAAGTGTTGGGATTAAAGGTATGAGCCACAGCACCTGGCCAATTATACTTTTTAAAGAAATATTTTGACATGTATACTTATTATCTAAAAGCATTTTTCATGAGTAGTTCTCAAGAAGTCCTAGCAAAAAGTATGCTTCAAAAACATTCTTTTTTGAAGAACTCTAGCTAATAACATTCATTTGGGTGAAAAGCCTTATTATGCTACTGCTAAAAACTGCAACAAATTTACCTTAGATTATTAAGAACTACTTTTTCTTAGAAAACTGTAATTCAAGGAATCAGGCTTGGCTGCAGAAAGAAATGGAGTTGAGGAATACTGTTAATTTTTCCAGCTTGACCCTGGAACCATCAGCAATGGTTTACTTTTTTGTTATTTATTTATTTTAGACGGATTCTTGCTCTGTCACGCAGGCTGGAGTGCAATGGCATGATCTCAACTCATTGCAACCTCCACCCCCCAGGTTCAAGTGATTCTACTGCCTCAGCCTCCCAAGTAGCTGAGATTACAGACATGTGCCAACAGGTCTGGCTAATTTTTGTATTTTTAGTAGAGACAGGGTTTCGCCATGTTGGCCAGGCTGGTCTCGAACTCTTGACCTCAAGTGATCCACCCACCGTGGCCTCCCAAAGTGTTGGGATTATAGGCATGAGCCACTGTGCTCGGCCTATTTTTATTTTTTATAAGATAGAAAATAAAAAGTTCAGGATGATTTTTTTTTAATTGAAAGAAAGAGGAAGAAAGCAGAGGGAAGGAAGGGGTTTTGATTTATTTTTTAAAGGAGAAATACAAACAGCTTTAGTTGGTTTAGGTCTCTGTGAAACATTTGGTTTCTACTTCCCAACTATACAGCCTATGCCACAACATACTATGACCAATTCTACATACAGATCATGATTTGCATAGCTCTTCTATGTGTCAAAAAGAAACCAGGGGTAGTTCCTTTCAGAGAGGAAGTGAAGAAAGGCTGGAGAATAGTCTAGCCGATGAAAGCTAAAAATCCTTCTCCAAATTCCCAAGACTGCCTTTCTAAAAGGACTCTCTAATTTTCTTATTTTAGTATCCTCTTGCAGCATACCTTGATTTCCAAGGTACTTCTGAAACCTAATTAAAATGGAATAGAAAGTGAATTTGGTGTTTTCCACCTAATTTTAAAGTGAGAAACAAAAACTGTGTATTTATTATTATTATTTAAAAGTATGGAGCAAAATCAGGAATACAGGGACCAGCACCAGAGCCAGCAAGAGAATATGGGTGATAAAGTGCTGAATAAATTGTTTTTAGAAATAGTTCATATGCTAAGGAAGAACTGGGGCAGAGATTAAGCAAGCGAAAAGATGGGTTAAAAAAAGTAATGATGAACTATTATGGACACACACACACACACACACACACACCCCACCCCTAAAAAGCTTTGAAGTGATTATGAAATCCAAGAATCCTAGTTCATAATTCATGTAAATGTGTTGCTGTGAAACTTATTTTTACTTCTTTCCATAAATAAATTGTTGACACAAGAATAATATTCTTAGTTTTGTGACTATAGCTAAGGGACATTTCAGGAGTTGACTTTTCCTTAAAAAAAAAAAAAGGAGAGGAGGCTGTAAATGTCTCTCACTGCCCTTGTGCAGGTCTTAGATTTTACCCTACCTATTTCCAAACAAAACAGCAAGAGACTGCAGACAGCAGCAACTTAAAGAGTACGGGAGCTGTCAATTTTTCACATAATTTTACCAGAATTCTTTTTTTTTTGGTATTGCTGTTCTCTATGTATTATTAATCTGTATTTATATTTAACTCTAGCTATTAGTCCCCCTCTTCCAGCCACTGAGCCATTTGCAAAGGAGAGAAGAGGGAGACAGGGTTGCTATTATTAGACATTTCTGTGTGTGATGAGGGTGGAGACAAATAACACCATTTTGCATCTTTGAAAATGACAGAGATTGTTTGGGGTGGACAACTCAGGGCTAGTTAACAAGACCTTTCCCCTCAAGAAGGTAAAACAATAAAGATACATTTTTGAAGTACTTAAGCTTTCAGCAATGAGTGTGGGAAAATTACAGACCCATAAAAACCCTCCAGTTCCAGGCAAGAGTAAATTTTCTCTGCAGTACACTGTCATTGCTCATTTACTGCATCATTTTGACAATATCTTATATTTCCACAAGGCTTTTACATAATCGATAAACAGGGACAGAAAGGTGAGGAATACAGAGAACAGGAACAAAGTTTGGACCTCCCATGTTGTCACTACCTTTCATTTTTCCATTAAAGGGTGAGGCTGAAGGGTAGCATTTTAAGACGACTTTGTTAAAAGGCTATGATGGTAATAATTGACACAGCAAGAGGAAAGCTGCGAAAGACTGCCACTGCTTGTTCACTCTTCCAAGGACGAGTGTACTCAGTCATAATGAAGGCTCTTTAATGTTCCTGCCCCAAACCTTTTCCGATCAGGAAAGCCTGGAATCTGTAGGCAAGAAAGATAATTATATTAAGTCTCAAGAAATAAAAGTTCAAATACTAATAGTAATTTTTTCCTTCTTTTCCATTTCTGTATGTCAGCCTGTTTTTCCTTTAAAAAAGAAAACAGCTTTCTGAGGTTTTGCTCAGAAAACCACAGATTAAGTAATAAAAAGTTTACCAAAATGGAAAACATTTGCCAACAAATTGGTGACAGTGTCATCTAAATCAGAAAGAATGAAGATAAATCTCATAATACCTACTAGACTTTAATATAAATTATTTGTACTGTGACAGACTCTGAACATATACTGTTGGAGTCCCAAGGAAATTCTTTGTTTCTTCTATTTTATAATGTAATCTTATTCCTAGATTATTCTTGTTTCCTAGACCCTTATTTTCCCTTTGTTCTGTTTTTCTCCTTTTCAGTTAAACAGGATAGAAGGAAATCAGTTGCTTGTGCCTACAAAGGGCTTTCTGCAACTTTTAAAAAGCACTTCTGAACTTAAATTTGGAAATCATCTATCTAAATTTAAGAATCCATTTTATCAAAAAAAAAATAGATACCAACCTGATTACCTTCTCTTAAAAAGTATCTCTTCTCTATGACCTGTCAAAAACAAAGATTTTTAAGGGCTTAGCACATATACCTGGAAAAAGTAGCTAACTGCAATGACCACTAATGGTATTAAAAGGAATATATTGAAAATATGAATCTTTTCCATAGCAGTAGACATGTAGTAGAATGAGCTAAAAATCTGACGTTAATGAGATCAGAATTGTGGGAGAATTTCCATAAAAGCCTGCCTCATTCCAAAAAGCATTAGTGATAGATCAAAAAAATAAATGAATAACAAAAATGAAATAATGAGGGAATGACATCCATGCAATTCTTAAGAGTATGGCAGCAAATCTGACTCTAAGTTTCCTAGTAGTCAGTCCCAAAAGGTACTAAACAAAATCCACAAGATAAAAAAAGCACTTGCCTGCTACAAGTCTTGTCTATTTCTTAAAGAGGAGACTGCTTAACGTAGCAAACCACCACATCCTTACAGTAAGTGGTGACAAATTCTGTATGTCCTCAATATAGACAGATGACACAACATCAAGAGCAGCCTA
This sequence comes from Cacajao melanocephalus, assembly GCA_963573385.1. Taxonomy (NCBI): domain Eukaryota; kingdom Metazoa; phylum Chordata; class Mammalia; order Primates; family Pitheciidae; genus Cacajao; species Cacajao melanocephalus. The sequence continues at coordinate 13,009 of CAUYLG010026044.1, read as the reverse complement.
ATGACTGTTGTATTGTATACTTTTTTTTTTAACTAACTGCACCTTTACTTCAGTAGTTTCAGAATTGCCTGCATTTCATAAGTAGAAAAAACAAGTTCAAGCAGTAGATGCATTTGCACAAATCCATCACCATTATTGGAAAGAAATCCTCACAACGTATGTTCAAATGTAATGAGTTTAAGAGCACCATGTTTTCATCGATTTTTTCCCCCAAACTGCTGTAAACACTGAAGAGCACCATGTTTCCATATGATGAAAAATATTTTCAAGAATAATAAATTCTGTTCTAACACTTGAGAAACTGCAATGGCTACAGAGGAAGTATTATAAATGGTCTCTGATTTAGGATAGCTTGAGTACAATTTTTTGACTTTATGGTGGTATGAAAGCAAGATGCATTCAGTAGAAACTGTACCTTCAGTGTCCATACAGTGGGCACTTTTTTCACTGTCAGTATAGTATTCAACAAATTACATGAGCCATTCACAACTTTTTAATAAAATAGGCTGTGTTAGATGATTCTGCCCAACTACAGGCTAACATAAATGTTTGAACATCTTTGAGGAAGGCTAGGCTAAACTGTGATGCTTGGTATAATACATGTATTTTTGCCTAACAATGTTTCCAATTTACAAGGGGTTTACTGAGATATAACCCTATCGTAAGTTGAGGACTATCTGTAATTTCTATACACAGACTTGCTGTGATAAGAAAAGTTAATCAGGTAATAATACAGATCAGATGGAGATGAACTTCAAGGGATTCAAATCTGAAATTATGCAGCTAAGAATTCCTCTGCATGAGAACAGAGGATGTTCTTCCAAGGCCAATGCCAGCTTGCTCCCTCTAGTATGACAGCCATTCATCTAGATTCTTGCTGTCTTGGAGACTATGGCTGTATTATTTTTAGCCACAAGATACCCAGGGCAAAGTTGCATTCACTTACCCCAGAAGTAGAAAAGTTGGTTCATTATTAGCATACATCTTAAAACAATCCCACAAAAACCAAGATGGAGACTGATTCCCTTTCCTCTCTCTACGGCAGGACAGGAAAATCTGATTATTCTGGAGTGTGAGGAATTACTACTAGTTGAAAGAGGCTGGAGAAGGAGTTAGATCCTTTTGGAGAAGAAATCTTTATGCTAAATTCTGGAAGAACTGATGACATATAGAAAACTGGATGAAATTTGGTTGTCAGTTCCTTTGGTTTCAGGCAACCACCTCAGTATGGAGGTCTGGCCAACCTCCTAACCCACATACTTTTTGTTGTGATTTAGACAATAAAAAGAGAAATTAACTTTTTGGTTTTGGTCATAATTCTTTACCCCTGACTTGCAATGTTTACTCCTGATTTTTTAAAAAAATAAAGCCTTACCTGACAACTTGGATTATACCAGTTAATAACCAGTTTCTCTAGGATATAATTTAGTATACCTTATTTTTTAATTTTAGAACTAATAAGTTATTTTTAAATTTAAACAACATACTGTGGGATCTTTCAGATCTATAAGATGTTGCTCTTAGGGGACAGGATTTTGTATTAAGGGGCCATGGATCTAAACCAAACGGAAGTTCTTAGATTTTAAGTTTGAAAACAATGTGGAGAGAAAATCTGGCTCCTTGCAGTGTTGCACAACATTTTTCACGTCATGGCACACATAAAAAATGCTAATATTTGTACAGCACACTGGGGAAAATGGAAGAGGCTGCCAATCACCCCGCCTCCCATCATGAGGGCTCTGGCTGCTCTGAGAACTGAGAGAAATCAGTATCTAGGCACATCTGTATCCTATTTGCCACATACCAGTTAAGAAGTTTTGCAAGATTTTCCTAGTGGCCTAATATTAATCAAGGAGGGGGCTGGGGCTTATCCAATGGTGACAAAGAGGCCAAATATTAAATCTCAAATTATCTAAACCTGGGGCTTATCTAATGCTGAACAAAAGGGTCAAATATTAAATTCCTAAATATGTAAAAGAAAAAAAAGTGATTCATTAAGAAGAGCGATGAGGAAGATGATTTTCTTAGGCAATGACACTTAAAAAGAAATATAATACAGGAATTAAACTTTTTCAAAAATATATGCAGAAAGACATCCTATTTTACCTTACTGTGCAATTTCAATATGGAGCAAACAACTTAAACTTGGTCAATACTATGTGCAATGCAGGTGTATGGCCTTGTGAAGGAAAGACAAACAGTGCTCTAATTTACCAATATGCTGAGTCATTCCACATTTTCCTTCCAGTTGAGGACAATAAAACAATGCTAGCAGAGATTCAATAATTGGAATGCAATAGTGTTCTGAGAGGGGAACACTAGGAAATCAAGAAGACAACATTACCTTAAAAGGTAACAGTAACATTTATGTGGGGAATATTAACAAGTGAGAGAGCAAAAAGAACTCAGGGCTTTAGGCAAAATCTCAGTTCAGTGCCTTCGTGGGAGTGGGAGGGTGAATAAGTGAAAAAAAGAGCGAGAAAATGAGTAAATAGAAATTCTTTTAAGGAGAGGAATTAGGCTTCTTTTTAAAACCCCCATTTAAATCCAGTAGCTTTTACCCTTTACTTAGAGAACACTGGTGATGGAACAAATACGTCAGCAAACCTTGGGCAATTATACCAACAGATAAGAGAGATCAAAACAAGTATTATTCAGGCTGTAAAGTTTTGGACAAAAAAATAAAGGGTCATAGGATTCTACAAAAAAAATTTAAACTCTCATAATATATAAATTAAGTTTAAAAATAACTGAATTGAAGCCATTACCTTATCAAAAAACCTACTGAGCTTGACAGCATTGGAAGAACCGGCAGCTAAGTACCGTGGATTTGTGCAATCCTAGAAGATAAAACATAAAATCCACAATTGAAAGTTAGGAAGCCCAAGCTCTTTGCTGTTTATAACCTGTCCTGTTGCATATTTTTATAGGCACAATACTCTCATAAAATATTCAAATAATTTTCAAATTATGATGCACAAAGCAAGGAGGAAAGTACTAAAGGAAAATAAGGCCACCTAATCTTTGTCGTTTAAGCAATTTTAGAGTATACCAAATCAAAGTATTCACACAGAAGACAAGATTACTAATATTTTACTAATAACAAAACCAAGGTACTAATGGGAGTGATCTACCTAATTTACCCTGAAAACCATAGAGAGAGCCATTAAAAACAGCATTTCACTTTTAGTACTAGTTACTCACCAGTACTCAACTAATTTAGTACTATGCAGTTCATATGAATAGGAGAAAGTATGAAAATAAGGATTTAGAGGCACAAAGAACAAACACAACAATTGCCAAGGATTTCTCACTCTTTGGATGCAAAGTACTACATCTTTTCGTAGGCTACAAAGATATATTATTTTTGGTAATAAACATCTACTACTATTGTTTGATAATAAAGATATATTACTACTCTTTGACGGAATTATTTTTTTCTTTTTCTTTTACATTCCAGACAGTGGCGAACAAGACAGATTTTTTTTATAGGAAAACAAAAAAGGGGCCCAGAAGGGACAAAATGATCTGGAACATTAATCATTACAATAACTTTGCAAAGACATTAAAAGGCCTACGATCCACGGGAATTCCAGTATAGTTTTTTTTTTTTTTTTTTTTTGCTTGTGACCATTGACTTGCCACCTTGAGAGATAGAGCATTTTGATTTTTACCTAAAATGTCACCTAAGACCAAATTATAAGGGCTATCATGTGAGCTCCTTTGCAAGCATGACATTTTGTCTTTTAGCTATAGACCCTTTACGCCCCTAAAAATTACTGAAATTACTGTTGTTACATTTATTGTGTTTTTGCAATCTCCAAGCCCACATGATTCCTTTCTAATGAAGCCTCCTATTTTATTCATATGCAACATTTCAAGGCTCACATTTTAAATTTTGACCAAAAATTATAATACATTCTCCAAAATTACAAAAAAGAGAGACTTGTCAAAGATCACAGAGTACTAGAAATCAGGGGTCTTCAAAGCTGGCAAGCTCTGAATCTGAATAACCATCCCAACATTTCTAGTCTGTGTAACATTGGTTAGGTTACTAAACCTTGAAATTTGGGCTTACTGACTTGTGGAATGGGGTAACAATATTTTATCCCATGGTATTTTTGTGAAAAATTAAATAATGCATACCTGGACATAGCGGGTACTAAAATATTAGTTGTTTTCTCTCTTCAATCTAAGAAAATGCTAGCAGATTCAATTTTCAGGCACAACAAGCACTTACCATAATAAAGATAATTTCATATATGTATTACGTAGACTGAAACATCATTGCACAAACTATGGTATTTAAAATACTGTTTGAACACATTTCCACAGCAGTTGGGGCATATAAGAGACAAACCTTAGACCTGTGGTAGAAATGTTTTACAAAATAGATATTGATTAGCTAGTCATTAGAATGTCAAAAGTTTGAGATGATTCTAAATAAAGCTGAAATACTAAACAGAAAAACTAAATCAAACCAAACAAAAAAACACCCCCTAAACCTTAATTCTATGGTCCCATAATTTCAGGTTGACCAGCCTAGAGAAACACTATGATTTTTAGGATGAAAAATTCAGAGCTGAAAGAGCCATCTGCCATTTATCATGGCTGAGGGAAAAACCTGAAAATTAATAGCTCCAAACAGCTTGTCTGAGCTTGAGAAAGGACTATTAATTACAGAAGATACTTCAATATGATCACTTCAAAATAAATACATAACAGAGAAAATTTTTTATGGGGTACAATAAGACTAACAGGATTTTAGAAAATAAGTAATCATTCACCTATTTATAGTTTAAACAATTCACATTTATTCAGTCAGTTATTTATTAACTTTGATTCCACCTCTGATGTATACATTTGTTAAATCTTTTCTAGAGTTTTAAGTAAATTCATATAGTAACTGATGTAGCACTAATATTGTTACATTAGTTTTTATTTGAGGCTTTCTTTATATTTACTTGCTGAATCTTTTTGATTGCTATTTCTTTTTGAAACTCTTGTATTTAATTTTCCTCTCATTTTTTCTTCCCTGCATTCTCTGACTCTTTCCTATTGTCATTTGTGCTGTGTTCTTGAAGCTGTACACTAATAAAGGCCAAAGACATGTTATATTTGAATTCTTTGGAGACCGTGTGTGCTAAAGTCCCACTACCTGAGTACATTTACATCTGACTTACAGTTAAAAGATGGCCTTGCCTTTGTAAGGTTAAGTAGGAATGACACACACACACACACACACACAGATATGCGAGCACGATTATCACAGAAACCCACCGGCACTAGAAACAGATACATTCTGAAATATATTAAAAGTAAGCCCTGGAACAAATTTAGGTGTTTTCAATGGTAAATTTCCCTTTGGAAATAATGTTCAAAGTAATCTCTGCACTTTTCAACATGTATATTATATACCTATATAGCAAGAATCCTTTGGAATATCATGGTTTAGTGCTGACTACCTGGGATATGCACATCAAATATTCCATTGTGGCAGCTGAGAAAAATGAGGGGCTCTCCACTGCAAAGCAGAATGTAAAAAACAATGAATGGCAGGCAGAAGCTGGGGGTAGAGGTGGGGTTGAACCAAGCAGTGTTCACATTGATTCACAGAATAAGGGCATCAGAATCATCTGAGTTATTTGTTAAAACTACAGAGTACTGGTCCTTCTGCCAGGCTTTATGAATAAAAAGCTCCAGCTGTGGGGCAGTTATTAAAAAATTTCCATAGGTACTAATGGTAATATACATACAATCAGATTAAGGTAACTGTTATTCTAGATGATTTCTAAGTTTTTTCAGCCCCCAAATTCTCAAGGTGACTTGAAGGATTAATTAAGTGGAAAAGAGGCATAACCATAGAGCATAGGCTCTGAATCTGAATACCCTATTTGACCTGAGTAACCTTGGTCTAATTATCTCTCTCCTTCTTGTCTTCATCTTTAAAAAGAGGATAGTAATAGTACCTATCTTAAAGGGTTGATTGTGAAGATGATGCATGTGAGATAATGAATGCAAATACCTAAAACAGTTTTCAACCCATAAATGCTTAATAAACATTGGTCATTAGTACTATTACACCACCACCACTGTATTTCTGGAAGGCCAGTACACAGTTGCAGAAATCCTATTTGTGAACAATGACATAACCATGACTGAAGTTGCTGGCCTGGATTCTTTTCTGGGATCCTAACGGAATTACATGACAAACATTTCTTAGCTTTTTTAAGCACTCAGTTCTAATTGAGCTAGCTATCTCATCAAGGAACTCAATCCTCTATACATGCATAAGTGTATAGAAATTAGTCCTTAGGAAGCACTCCTAGTTTAAGGTTTGTAATTTTCTCATGTATCTGTTAGGTTGCCCTTTAAGGTAAAATTTGTAGTTTAAGAAGCTAAGAGGCTTTTTAAAAACAAGAATAATCAATTCATAGGGTCATTTTAATCAATTTATTTTAATTTTGGTGTGATTTTAAAAAACTTTCTCAAGAAAAAGCCCATTGGGCCAGGTGCAGTGGCTCACGCCTGTAATCCCAGCACTTTCAGAGGCTGAGGTAGGCAAATCACTTGCGGTCAGGAGTTTGAGACTAGCCTGGGCAACATGCAGAAACCCCATCTCTACTAAAAATATAAAAAAATTAGCTGGACATGGTGGTACACACCTGTAATCCCAGCTACTCAGGTGGCTGAGGCACGAGAATTGCATGAACCCAGGAGGTGGAAGTTAGAGTGAGCTGAGATCATGCCACTGCACTCCAGTCTGGGTGACAGGGGACAGACTGTCTCAAAAAAAAAGAAAAAAAGCCCATGACTTAAATTATTCACAGAATAAAGTTTGAACATTCCAACAGATCAACATAAAAGGCTGAAGTGACTGTGCACATCTCTCAGTCTACATACATTGATTCCAATCTTGACTACATTTTGGACTAGAATCCAAATAGTCTGATTTCAAGTATAAAGCTTCTTTCACTAGAATATATGATTTGAATATGTCTTTAGTTTGGTCTTTACCTGATAATAATACAAGCATGCATTAGCCAAAATACACACCAAATTAATCTCTTCTGCATTGAAATCCTCAGCCAGGAAAGCAGTCCTAGTTAAAACTTCATGGCGCTTTGTTTCATGAATCTGGTCCAGTTTAGTCCCTATTACCAACAGCGGTATTTGGTTATCAGCAAACTGTTCTCGATCATAATCCCTGCGATAAATAATAATGAAGAGGTGAATAGAATTTACCTTTCTAATGTAAATGTGTAATATTTAAATGGAACTAATTTAAACTATTTTACTGAAAATTAACTGATTTCTGCTCTCTTTACTTATAAACTGCTTTCCTTCCAACTTCTTCCATCTACTTGTTCTTTAATCAACTCATCCTCCTCTTCTATCAGATTCCAGCTATTCATCTAACTTCTTAAAATTTGGTCCCATGTTTTTATTGAGTATTGAATAATACTGAATAACTGAACAAGTATACTATAGTTAGTGGACTTGACTTTCCACACAGCTCTGTCTTCTAAAGCTAATGTAACAACTCAGGAATGTTTCAGAGTAGAAGCAGAGAGTGGATTTAAGTTTCAGTGTAGAGAAAACCCAAAAGCCTAGCATGGCACTCAAGCCTTGTGCTAGAAGACAAAATGGCAATCTTCTTGGGTACCTTTTGGGGTATGCATTAACTCTATATCTACAATACACATTTCTGTCTGAATAGTAACGAAATAAGAAGCATAAGAAAATCAAAATAAAGAAGCTGAAGCCTAGAATAAATCAAATATAGGTGATACTATAGCCTGGGAAAGATGGGTTAAACACATGGAAATGGAAGGAAACAGCTGAAATGCAAAATGAATAGTAAAAGGAAAGAACTTAGTCCCAAGTAGTTGTTTTTCCTGAAATGAGAGCCATGGGAGATAGAGGACGATCCATAAGAATCACTTAGGGTTAGTAGTTTTGCATCACTGGCTATTACAATTGTTATTTTTTAAAAAATTTATTTATCCAAAGAACAGAGTGGTGATGTAAATGATACTTCTCATTACTGAAAAAAATGCAGGGCTCATTGCTGTTGAATTAATTTAACTTCTACTCATATATCAGAAATAAAACAGATTTGGATTTCTGACACGTTAGAAGCTCAACTTACAGCAGTCAGCAAAATCTGGCTGTGTACAATTTATGACAGTAAATCAATATTGCATGATCCAATCACTACAATCCAGTTGAGTATAGCTTTTTTTCTTCCTGTAAAAAACTTTTCTTTCTTTTTTCTTTCTTTCTTTCTCTTAGTGAAATTCTAAATTTGGGTAGGGGGAAAAGTTACTAAATATTTATGCCCTTCACAATAATCTTACAAAGCCTCAGCAAACTGTTCAGCCTCAGAACACAACTGTTTTAACTATATAACCTCCCATCTCACAAAAATATTACCATTCTATTTATTGTACCAAAGCCAGTAATAGCATGATCAAGACCTTTGATTATTCATAACAACAGCAACCCTAATTAAAGAGACATGGTTTGAAGCTGCAATTTGCTTTGTTAGGGAATAAAGTTTTAAGAGTATCTTTCCTTTAGGACTGTTTCCTTCTGTCTCACATAGAAATTTTTGCATATCTTCTATCAAATATCATCTTTGATATACATACATTTCTCACATAGTCTTGCACTATTCCTTGCACATTGACAGATTTAAAGCATATGAATATAGTTTGGGCTCTTATTTCTCTTTAGCTTTCCTTTTATCTTTTTTCATAAAATGTTGCATCCAATTTAAAATTTAATCTTGAAATCTTTTTTGGTAAACTTTTGAAGAACTTTATCATGGATGGATAAGGCTGATAACTCCTTAACATCACAAAGAGACACACATCCAGGTATCATATTACATCCATAATACCGGCTGGAAAAATAAAGACCAAAAAAGCTTGCATCTTTCAGACCACTATATTTAATTACCACTTTAGAGAAGATTTAGAATTCAGAAAAAGAGTTTAAAAGACAATACAGGGAGACAATCAGCAAATCCAGAATATAGGAAACTGTGCAAGACAAATAAGCCATCTTCTTCTACAAATAAACTGCTAGGAGGTTGGGAAAAAAAACAACCAAGAAGGGAGAACCTAAGATGAAACGACACTTAGGAAACCAAATACAACCAGTGTACCTTATTTAGGTACTGTTTTGAAAAAAATCAACTGTAACTTTTATGAGACAATTGGGGAAATTAAAATAATATTTGGTTATTAAAGAATTATTAAATTTTTAGCTGTGATAATTATATGTTGTCATGTTTTAAAAAAGCCCTTATGCTTCAAACTATACGTGGATGAAATGATATGATGTTTTAACATTTGGTTCAAAATAATCCAGTTGAGAGTGGGAGAAGATAGGAAGTGGGTAGAGGTATGGATGAAACAAGACTGGCCATATGTTGATAATTGTTGAAACTAGGCAACAGGTATATGGCAGTTCATTTTCCATTCTTTGTATTTATATATGTTTAAAATTTTCCATAATAAAAAGTTAACAAATTTTTTATTGTGGTAAAAACCACATAATATAAAATTTACCTAAATTTTAAAAATATGGCTAAAAACTCTAACTGATATAAAAGATATATGCTAAGCAGTCTTGCTCCTACCACTATCCCCATCCATCCATTTCACCGGTCCCCTATAGGTTACCATTTTTAATAGTTTCTTATTTATCTTTTCACTGATTCCTTATTCAAATACAAATAGATATTCTTATTTCTTTCCTTTCTTACACAGCAGGAGGTATACGATATACATTCTCTGCATCTTGATTTGTTAAACTTAATACTGTACCCTCTGTAGATCTTTCTATTTTAGTTCCTAGAGATCTTCCTGATTTTTTATTTTCTTGCTCTGTCACCCAGGCTGGAGTGCAGTGGTGCAATCTCGGCTCACTACAACCTCCGCCTCCTGGGTTCAAGCAATTCTTCTGTCTCAGCCTCTCAAGTAGCTGGGACTACAGGCACGTGCATCACCACACCCAACTAATTTTTGTATTTTTAGTAGAGACAGGGTTTTACCATGTTGGCCAGGATGGTCTTGATCTCAACCTCATGATCCCCCCGGCTCAGCCTGATTCTTTTTTAAATGTTGAATACTACTTCAGTATGTGGATATGCCATTATTTATTCAATGAATTTTTTGCTGCTCAGACACTAGGGTTGTTTCCAAATCTTTTGATGCTACAAAATAATGCACCAACGAAGCACACCAATGTATTAAGGTTGTTTAACACATTGCAGGTTTATCTATAGGATCAAAATGAAGCTGTAGTGTCAAAAAATGCAAGTGGATATGAATTTTTACTGAATTTCCTCACACAAATGCAGATTTTTTTCTGATATGAATACATTGTCTCTTAATCCTAAATTTAAGGATAAGTTTCTTAAGTAAAAATCTTAGTAGAAAATAGAGAACAAGCTAAGTTAATTAAGACATCAGTGATGAAAGGAATTGAGATAGGAAACAAAAAATATCAACTAGGCTTTGAAATGTGGTTTTTAAATTAGCTGTGGTTATTCTTTATTAGGTCTTACAGGAATCTACATATAATTACTCAAACTTATACTACATTTAGGTTTCACATAACAATTAGACTTCTACACAGAAAACAAAGTCTTTGAAAGACTTGCTTTAATCAAAAAATACAAAATGGGGTTCTGTTCTAGGTAAGACAGAATAAGCAAACTCTATCCTGTCTTTCCCAGTGAATGCAACTGTAAAACCTGGACAGGATGCATTAAGTGGCTATTTGAGGACTCTGAAAAATTAATAGTAGTGAACATATTGAGGAAGAAGACCACAATGTAAAGAACCATTGAATTAGCAGTGAGATTATGATATTTTTCCCTTCTATATCCCCTTATCTGAATGCAACTCAGCTTAAGACCCAAAAGCGTGAACAGAAAACTCCAGAAAAAGGTCTATAGTTCTGGCTCATGAAACAAGAAAGGGGATTCCTGAATACTTGGAGATGGTGTAGAAATACAGTATTTTTCCTTCTGTCATAAGCCAGCCTCTGAGCAATCCCATGATGGTTGTGGCAAAGGCTGTAACACAAGCAGAATGCTCAAAAACAGTGGTCCCCAACCTTTTTGGTACCAGGGACCGGTTTTATGGAAGACTATTTTTCCATAGACAGGTGTTTGGGGGATGGTTTCAGGATGAAGTTGTTCCACCTCAGATCACCAGGCATTAGATTTTCATAAGGAAGACTATTTTTCCATAGACAGGTGTTTGGGGGATGGTTTCAGGATGAAGTTGTTCCACCACAGATCACCAGGCATTAGATTTTCATAAGGAGCCTGCAACCTAGATCCCTCATATGTACAGTTCACAATAAAATTGACACTCCTGTGAGAATCTAATGCCGCTGCTGATTTGACAGGAGGTGGAGCTCAAATGGTAATGCCCACTCACCTGCCACTCACCTCCTGCTGTGTGGCCTGGTTCCTAATAGGCCACGGACCAGGAGTTGGGGACCCCAACTTATGAACACAGAGGAAGGAAAATCTTTCTGACTGATAGAACTGCATCCCAAGATGGTGGGGCAAACTCCCATTGCTTTTATTCTTTGTCCTTCTACCACTTGGCCCTAGACGTAGGTGCAGTTGTGCAGGTGCATGACAGAATTTGGACAGGAGACCTAAAAAGGGAGCCCCAGCAAATCACAAAGCATGGGAGAGACTATAGAGAGGGTGAAGTTTCAGAAAGCAACCCCACGAAGTAGTTCATAAATGCTTGAGCTCATTGTCAAAGCTGTGCATGAATGGATTTGATCCTACTTAGCATACCAAAGACACTGAAAACTGAAACAACAGAGATAACAACACCTATGTCACATACTGGGTGTTGCACAAATATAAAATAAGCACAATAATATAAAGTATGCTCTTAGATCATAACAAAATTAAGCTAGAAATCAACAGCAAAGAATGACTGGACAGTCTCTAAATATTTGGAAACCAACCAATACATTCCTAAATAGTTCATGGGAAAATCTCAAGGAATATCAGAAAATATTTTGAACTAAATGAAAATAAAAGTAAATATTTGCAGGATGAAGCTAAAGCAATGTTTAGAGGGAAACTTATAGCATTAAAAATGCTTGTATTAGCAAAAATGCAAGGTATCTGGTCAGTAATCTAAGAAACTATAAAGAGAGAACAAAATAAACCAAAAGCAAGCAGAAGGAAGGAAATAAGGTAAGAGCAGAAATCAATTAAACTGTATACAGAAAAACAACAGAGAAAAATCAATGAAACCAAAATCTGCTTCTTTGGAAAAAAAAAGCAACATAATTGATAAACCTCTACAATTCTGACAAGAAAAAGAGAAGACGTAAAATACCAAAATCAGAATGAAGAAGATAATATTACTACAAACTGTGCAACTACCAAAGGGACAATAAATACTATAATCAACTTTATTGATATAAATTCAAAAATTTAATGAAATAGACGAATTCCTTGAAAATCACAAGCTGGAGATCCAAGATGGCCGATTAACAACAGCTCAGGATTGTAGCTCCCAGTGAAAGCGCAGAGAGCGAGTGGACGCCGCACTTTCAGACGACTTTTTGTTGCCCACAGACTGGGAGATTCCCGGCGGAGGAGCCACACGGGTCGCCAGCGCGACTTTTTTGGCCGGCGCGGCTATTTTGCCGGCGCCCCAGCACGCGCTTCTCAGCGCAGAGTATACGGGACGACTCCGGATCGGCTGGTCCCGTCCCCACAGGGAGAACAGCAATTGGAAGCGCTGAGGACTGAGAGTTTCACAGTAAGCACAGCTGAACAGGGAAGGTCCAGCTGTGCGGGGAAGGGGAGTCCGCCAAAGGAAAACTAAGAAACAGAAAAAACTTCATCACCGGGCGGAGAGATCCAAAATGGCTGATTAACAACAGCCCAGGATTGTAGCTCCCAGTGAAAGCACAGAGAGCGAGTGGGCGCCGCAATTTCAGACGAGTT